>KV006941.1:42616-63745 GCA_001598015.1 Dorcoceras hygrometricum
GCTTGTCCTTCTTTATGGTCCCCTCGAACACGACCAGCATGTTAACCACCTCTTCAAGGGTGGCTGCCAGCTTGTTCATGTTGAAGTTGACCACAAAGGGGTCGAATGTAGCGGGTAGTGAGAGGAGAAGCACATCCACAGACAGCTCGTGTGGAAGTGTGATATCGAGGCCCACCAGCTTTTCAACGAGCCCAATCATACGAACCTCATGCTCGCGGACCGAAGTCCCATCGCGCATGCGGCTCGTCATAAGCTCCTTGACAGCGGGGAACCTCTCATGTCGGGATTTCTCCCCCTATAGTGTGGAAGTGTGATATCGAGGCCCACCAGCTTTTCAACGAGCCCAATCATACGAACCCCATGCTCGCGGACCGAAGTCCTATCGCGCATGCGGCTCGTCATAAGCTCCTTGACAGCGGTGAACCTCTCATGTCGAGAGTTCTCCCCATACAGTTCCTTGAGATGAAAGAGTATGTCAGCAGCATACTTCGTCTTCTCAAAGCGCCGTTGCATTTCGTTGGACATCGATGCCATCACATAGCATCGAGTGATAAGCTCGTCGTCCCACCATTTTTGAAGCGTAATCAGCTCCTCAGGGCTGATATCGGCAGGGGATTCCTTCAGAGGGCTCTTCTCTATCGTATAAAGAAGTTTCTCCGAAGCCAACACAATGTTGAGGTTTCGAAGCCAGTCTTGGTAGTTCAGACCGGTGAACTTGTTGCTATCCAGTATAGCAGTGAGTGGGTTTTTGATTGAAGACATTATAAAAGCAGTTATACTGAAAAGAAAACAGACATGCATTACTAACTATATATGAAATAACGCTAAGACATAAAACAAGGTCGTTAAGTTTTATGAATTACCCTCCCACTATTGTAACGATTTCACCACCCTCTAATGAAATCGTAAAAGCAAGTTTCCTTAGTGGGTACACAGAGCCCAATCAGACGATCATGGTCCCGAATAATATCAGCCAACCATGACCCCCAAAAGGTAGTTTCCAATTGCAACCGGTGCAACCTCCATGTATTCACCTCACGTCCAGTAAGGGCCCAATAATATGACGCCGTTTACTATCACGTGTCAAGATGACCCATCAATGTTGAGTCGTGAAGGACGGTCCCCTTAACGTCCCCAATAATATGAGCCAACGTTAAAGGAAGTTACAACCGACTCACAACAATTGTCAATGTCGTGGACAGCTTTCCGGCATACATAACCCCCTCAATAATATGAGCCGGGTCATGTATGCGGGTAGCATCGGCATACACCCATTGTTGATGGAAGGTAGGGATAATTTAAACAGATTTAAATTCCCTTTAGTTTATCGAATAAACTTTTAATCTTGATATTAGTTTTAAATCGTATTTAAAACGAGGGATTTTATTTTCGAAAAATTTGGTCTCATGCAATTTTAAATCAAAATTTAAGGATTCAACATATATACCAGATATATAACTAACTTTGGGATGATCGATCGCGAGAGCTATGCGGTCTGTGGTTGGCAATCACGGGCCTGGGTCCAATCCTAGGTGAAATGCAATATGCAATGCAATCCTATTACAATTGCTTCAGATTTTGCAGATCTTCGGTCTTCAATGTCTTTGATCGTCATGGGCCCACCATCTTCAAATGTCCTTCCACTAAATCTATTAATTTACATTTAAATTACCATGACAATTAAGGGATACAATTATAAGGTGTGGGAACGGGCCACAAACAGACCCACTTTATAAAATGATAATCAATAATATTAAAACCGAAATCGCAAAACCTATAGCATACACCTAACGCATTGGGCACGGCTCTCGATCATCCCAAACATGCAATCAATCTAATTAATTTGCATAAATTTAAATAATCAAATTATTAACACAAAACCATATTTTAATCATAAAATCGCATTTTGTCGATAAAATCATATTTTAATCAACAAAATCAAATTTTAACTATAAAATCATATTTCACAATTAAAATCATATTTTGAAATTTTAATTGCTTTAAATTGGGCTTAAAATAATTTCAGACCCAAAAATCTCAAATTTTCAAAATCGACCAAAATCGGTGCGGTATCGAATATCGGCCCGAAAACTTCATGGGCTGCCCGAGACAGGCCCGAACATAACCTAGAAGAAAATCAGCCGTCGCATCGCTGTCGGTAACACGCCGGACGGCGGCCGCACGACGGCGGCCGCCACATGCATGTAGCGTGCGGCATACAGCCGCACGCAGGCCAGCGACAAGCGCGGCCAGGCCGTGCCATGCACGACAGCAGGTTGCGCAATATCGTGCAACTGTTGCGCGAGGCATGCTGCCTCATGTCGGCCACCATGAGGCCATCACGCGGCCAGCGCGCGACATGGTTTCGGCCATCGCGCGGCCAGCGAGCGACTTCGCGCGCGCTCATGTGCGCGCGGTGATTGTATGTCGCCGCCGCTCATGGCGGCGGCCGACAGCTTCCCAAAATTTTTTTTTGTTTTCAATTTCAAATTTTGAGATCTAGATGCAATTCAGGCAACAATGTATTGAAGGAACCGAGCCTATGCTCTGATACCACTGTTGGAACACGGTGGCGGATCCGGATCCCACTTCCCGGGACGCAGTGGAAAAACAAAAAATTGCCCGGAAAGTGTTCAATACATTAATATAAATCTACAAACATTCATAGGGTGTTCGTAGATAGTTACCTTGCTGGCGTCTAGGCGCCTGGCTCCAACCAGATTTACAATAAAACTGGCTCTTCATGGTAGGTGGCGGTAGATTCTCCAATCAGGTCCACGACCGGAATAAGTCTTCCTCCGTCAATCTGCACTAGAAGATGTGACGGGTTTTAGCACGGATGGAAACTCCTCGTCAAGCTGATCGGAATGAGTCCGATCACGGCCAGAGGCGGCGAAGGGCGGCGCTTGGAGTGGCCGGCGGCGGCGTGGCTATGAGAGGAAGGGGGCGGTCGTTTCTTAGGTCTAGGTTTGTAATGTGAGTTATGATTCTAGTGATTAAGGCCCTAGTTGAGTACTAACATATAATTAGTATACATGGGCTTGAACCGGCCCATTGGACTTGGGTCAGGCCCAAGTCTATATATGAACATTCGGTTCGTTTAATTCACTGCGGTTTCATCATAACTCCGATCGACGATCAGATCAGAGCGAGGCATGCTGCCTCCTGTCGGCCACCATGAGGCCATCACGCGGCCAGCGCGCGACATGGTTTCGGTCGTCGCGCGGCCAGCGAGCGACTTCGCGCGCGCTCATGTGCGCGCGGTGATTGTATGTCGCCACCGCTCATGGCGGCGGCCGACAGCTTCCCAAAATTTTTTTTTGTTTTCAATTTCAAATTTTGAGATCTAGATGCAATTCAGGCAACAATGTATTGAATGATCCGAGCCTATGCTCTGATACCATTGTTGGAACACGGTGGCGGATCCGGATCCCACTTCCCGGGACGCAGTGGAAAAACAAAAAATTGCTCGGAAAGTGTTCAATACATTAATATAAATCTACAAACATTCATAGGGTGTTCGTAGATAGTTACCTTGCTGGCGTCTAGGCGCCTGGCTCCAACCAGATTTACAATAAAACTGGCTCTTCATGGTAGGTGGCGGTAGATTTTCCAATCAGGTCCACGACCGGAATAAGTCTTCCTTCGTCAATCTGCACTAGAAGATGTGACGGATTTTAGCACGGATGGAAACTCCTCGTCAAGCTGATCGGAATGAGTCCGATCACGGCAAGAGGCGGCGGAGGGCGGCGCTTGTAGTGGCCGGCGGCGGCGTGGCTATGAGAGGAAGGGGGCGGTCGTTTCTTAGGTCTAGGTTTGTAATGTGAGTTATGATTCTAGTGATTAAGGCCCTAGTTGAGTACTAACATATAATTAGTATACATGGGCTTGAACCGGCCCATTGGACTTGGGTCAGGCCCAAGTCTATATATGAACATTCGGTTCGTTTAATTCACTGCGGTTTCATCATAACTCCGATCGACGATCAGATCAGAACGATCGACTCAGTTTCCAAAACTGAATATTATGATGTGAAAAACAATTTTTCAGATTACCTAGTCCAAAATGACGGTTTTGCCCCTCAACAGCGAAAAATCGCAATTTGACCCCTGTTGACTTTTAGGAAGTCACACTCCCTAAAATCCTCCTCAAGTTCTCAAAACATTGAGCTCAGTTTCCGTGCGGGAATCATTAATCCAGTACTTGTGTGACCCTCAATGGTTCAGGGATACAGCTAGACGTGGGCCCTGTGAGACCTGGATTTGTTAATTGAGATTAATCGTTGAAATTAATTGATTAAGAGATTTTGTGGTTTAGATCTCTGTTTTGAGGTTTGAGTTGCATTTTCGGGTTCCATTTCGTGTGTTGAAAAATTCTGGAGATTTTGTATTTTCGCATGTTTTGTGTTGAGCGCTAAACGTCTTCGTTTGAGGTATTGAGACTGGTACCAGCTGCGAGGAGTTGTGCGTCTGGATGACCAGTCGAGGAACCAGTCGTTGGTTATTAGCGTATTTTTGGTATCGGGTGAGATACGACAGCGTTTTGAGGAACGTCACTGTAGCTTGCGACTGGTTGTGTTTCGTATATTGCGGACTGGTTGTGCACTATAGCTGCGACTGGTATTTTGCGAGGAGTTGTTGCGTCTGGATGATCAGTCGAGAGCAATGGTCAACGCGGGTCAACGTCATTGTAGCCTTGCGACTGGTATTTGGCGAGATGTTGCGACTGGATAATGACGTCAGTGGAGCGACGTCGTTTGAGTAAGTTGCAATGCAGCGTTTTGAGATTGCGACTGGATGACCAGCAGAGGATATCGTTGGGCGTTGTTTTGGTCCTGCGACTGGATGACCAGCAGTTGGTATATAGGATTGTGTATTATATGCGACGTCGTTTGGATTAGTTGGAGCGACGCCGTTTTGAGAACCAGCCGTTAGTTTATTTTAGCGATTGTGGGAGAAATCAGCCGTTGGTTCTTGCGTCTGCTGGTTAGTTGGTACCTGCTGGTTTGGGAGATTTATGGTGTCGACTGGTTTTGTCGGTGGACAATTATTTGAATTGGTTCCAGTTGTTGCTAGTGCTATTTATAGGAAGACTTGGTCTTCAAATTCAATACCAGATTCTATACTTAGAATATTTTCCAGCCTTTCGTTCTCTGTTTTCTCAATCTCTCATTACTGTTCACCGTGAGCTATTCCGGTGAATTCCCGGCGTTTCCGGTGGTTGTTTTGCTCGTGTGAGGTAGCGTTGGACTCCTCTCGAGAAGCTCTATCATCCTACACCATTTTTGGAAGCTGTCGTGGGCTGGAGCGAAAGCACAAAGTTGTTGTTCTCTTGCGTTAGTTTTGTTGTGCAGGTTAGCGTTTCTGTCCAGCTTCGAGACCTTGTGGACTCCTCTCGAGAAGCTCTATCATCCTACACCATTTTTGGAAGCTGTCGTGGGCTGGAGCGAAAGCACAAAGTTGTTGTTCTCTTGCGTTAGTTTTGTTGTGCAGGTAGCGTTTCTGTCCAGCTTCGAGACCTTGTTCCTAGCCATAGTTTTAAGCTTCCTGTTTGGTTGTTGAGGTTTAATGATTAGATGGTTGAGTTGTAGCTCCCAGCCGTGCGTTTTTAGGTTGGCCGTGAGCTTCTGTGTGAATTTCTGAGATCTGTGTGTCGTATATTTGAGCAGGTGGAACCAAATCTCTTGGGAATCCTTGTGGTAATTGTTGCTCAGTATAAGGTACGGATCTTGAGCTTGTAATTCAGCGTAGAACGTGGCTTGGATGAATTGCGAGATGGCTGTGTTGGATTGCCGTGATTGTTGTGGTCCTGGTTGAGGACTGTGTATGCTATTTGTGTATTTGCTGCGTATCATATTTTTAAATGCCAGTATTCCAGCATGTTGCATACACGCATGTTATTCCATTCGAGCTTTGGTAGTATTTGTACCTTGTTGCATTGTTGTTGTTGTTTCTTACCAGGATGTGAGGGCGAGCGGCAATACCGCACTCTCATCTCCCTGCTGGGATTGTAGCCACCATGCGCCGAGTGGTTAACTACCACAGTTCATGGGCGAGGAAACAGCAGGTTGAGTTGTTTGATGCATCTGCTAAGTGGGTGTAGTGTCATGGCGAGTGGCTCACTACCACACTGTGAACACACCCCGTGGCCACTGTATGTTGTTGGTAAATCTTGGAGCTATGTTTGAGTTCCTTAGCTCCCTTGTGGGTCGAGCTTTCCGTTGTGGCTAGCGTGTCCCAGTTGCGTATAGCATACTTATATATATGTATCAGTTAGCCAGGGGGATGCCCTGCGCTTTGTTGTTGTAACCGTAGGGGAGTTTGATACATGTTTGAATTATGTATGCTTATTGTTGGTTGTTTTATGAATTGGGAAACTTATTTTAAGTATTGTTGTACTTTAAATTATATGTTTAAAACCGTCGGGCCTAAAAGCGAAAATTTTATCCACTTTTTGATAGTTTCCGCATGTGTTTATCTGTTGTGAGCACGAGGCCTGACAGGCCCACAACCATTGCGGCTCCGAAATCACAATTTCGGACTTGCCCAACGGATCATGGTAAAGCGCCTAGCAACATCGCGCCATGATCCCCTAGGTATCACTGATAGTGCATGCAAGAACCAGTTGGTCGTGGTTAGCGTACAGTACGGTCCTTTCTACACATATATCCCGATCAGATCAACGACCATTGGTAAATCGAGAGTCGCTAGAGATCCGATAGCTATGCATACATCTTGGAGATCAAATAGTGACATCGCGAGTGTAACTAGGTAAACCCATTTACCTAAAACACATCCAGTACTCTGGCCAGAGATTTATACACTATTATCCCCTCAGATAGCATAGGATATCCACGCATGAGAGCGAGCGGTGAATCCTCGACAACGAAGCATCGACTCCTACATGCATCGGGACCTCACCCAATCCCGCCGCCTAATGATCCCAAGTGACTCGGCAAATGGGTCAAAGTGAGGCGCCTATCATGTAGAGTCTCAATGACGTTTGGAGTAGTGAGGACTAATCAGTACAACCAAGACCTCGGACTTATCCACTCGACAAATGGTAACCACTTGGAATGTGCGAACGAGGGTAGTTCGATAGATCATCAGATCACTATCCATATGCATGCTCAAAACATCACAATGTTCCCTACCAATGAAACATGGTACTTCGCATCGCATTTGCTAGTCTCGAACTCGGGTGGCCTTATCCTCATTTTGACGGCCCAATCGACTAGGAACGAATTCAGAATACACAGTGACTATTAGATGTGTTTCATGATAGCCATCATTTCCACTATCAAATCTAACATACACTATAGTGTATTCTAGGTCTTTATCCAACACAATTGTTAACATTATAAAATAATGAAGATAAAGAATGCCATAAAAGAATACGAATTTCATAAATAAAGATCGTTTTACAAAGAGTCAATAAGAACCAACACGCCACAAGTTGGCTAGTTGGGCACCTACTCTAACATGCACTCCATATGGCTTTCTCTAGCATGTTGCTTGTTTGCCTTCATCCTTTCAATTTTCTTGGACATGCAAAGGTCTATTCAATGAGCCCGGCAATGGTCGTGTGCGAGGCTTCTAACGCTACTTGGGTACTCTCATGTTATTTCTTTATAGCAGCCGACTCTCGTCTCTTGGTTGCTAGTTTGGCTCTAAGACGTCTAATCATGCAGCTCTAGTTTTCCAGGGCAATCTGCTTCATGCGAAGGGCAGCAGCCGCACGAGTACGGGGGATGGAGGGGGCCATTTCCTAAATCGAAGATATTTCCAAAAATAGAAAGTTGTGAGATTATTCCATAAACAGTTAGATCTAACCATGACGGAATTGAAATCGGAGTTCTGGATAAGAAGTTATTGAATTTTCAAATCTTTCCAAAAACGGAAAAAACGCGATTTTGGAGGCGTAAACGAAGGAATTTGGCCAAAAAGCGCCTTATGTCATGACGTAGTGGTGAGTATTGCTCGTTGGGCCATTTCGAAGGGGGTATCACTGGTCTTATGCGAAAATCTGCAAGTTCTTCCCGAACTTTTCAAACTTTCAGATTTGGTTTCCTAGCCGAATTATGAACCTTGTGAGCTCTGATAGCACCAAAATGTCACGCCCCGAGATCGAGACTCATAACATCGGTAATATTAAACAAATATAAAATTTTAAAACATTAAGCCTCATAGTATAGCTCAAAACCAGTCGGTTACATAACCAAAAATATTACATTAATTAAACTGAATCTTCACCAGCCCCAGAACAGCTCTTGTTCTTATTCTTCAACCTGCTTTTCGTTCTTATCTGGTGGGAGAAGTAAGGGGTGAGTGTTTGCGGAAACACTCGGCAAGTGGGGGACACCATTCGAGCATAACAGAATAAACATATACATATCCATAGCATAAAACAGAGCAGAGCATATCATATCACAGAACAGGTAGGACTATTAGTTAATACTTTTCTATGGTTTACTGATCAGTCCCTAATTTTTACTCCTCTAAGGGGTCGAGGCCATAGTTACACCACGTAACTCAGAGTGCGGAATATTCCGTAGACCCATATTACGACAGAAACATTAGTGCTAAAACAGTGCATAACCCATAGCATGAATTTGACACGAAATGAAAGCTGATACGAAACAAGTGCTCGAATGATAATTCTTCAGAACAGAATATAGCATAACAGATTATATAGTATTGCAAATGAATATATATATATAGCAAAAGCCCACTTACCGGAATCTGATGTCTGAGTGGTTCAAGGAACGAAATCTGGTATACTTCGTACAGTACTAGGATGCAACCTTGTGAAAAGTTTCAGCGTGGAAGTTTACTGTAGTTTTCTAAAAATTTTGGGATGAATGTGGGGGAAATATGCTGACATCAGCTAGGTATTTATAGGTGCAGAAATGGGAGTCAAAAGGTCAGTCATTAAAGCCTTAAATTCCTGATTTCATGGTCATAAAATGGCAGTTACAATAGTAACGATTTAGGTATTGAATTGGATGGCTTAATTGGCTATTAAACTCTCTAAATTGGTAGTTACGAATGCGGCATCTAATCTGTACGCGTTAGTAGCTTGCTGAAATCGTGAGCCGAGTTTTCTTTACCAAATCTGATTTTACGTCGCCAAATCTGAATTTACGTCGCCAAATCTGAATTTGCATCGCCAAATCTGAGTTGACTTAGTCAAAGTTGTGTTGACTTTTTTCAAATCTGATTTGACTGTTGACTGTCCAGATCTGAGTTGACTATTGACTATCCAGATCTGAGTTGACTGTTGACTGTCCAGATCTGAGTTGGCTGTTGACTGTCCGTCCAGATCTGAGTTGGCTGTTGAGTGTCCCCATATCTGAGTTGACTGTTTGACCGACTCAGATCTGAGTTTACTGTCCCCAGATCTGAGTTGACTGTTTGACCGCCTCAGATCTGAGTTGACTGTCCCGAATCTGAGTTTATTGTCCCAGATCTGAGTTGACCGTCCCAGATCTGATTTTTTTTCTGGGTTTTCACAGTCAGAGCTTTAGCAAACTTTATACAAAAATAGGTGAACATCGATTGAACCAACTGTACGTTTTGTACGATATACTCCAAATAGCTCCGATATTGAACAAATTTAGACCAATTTGTCATACAAGCTTTATACGCTTTAATCTCGATCGTTGAATCACCTGGAATAAATAGCTGATAAGATCTGAAGCTGTGATCTGAAATCTGTTCGGTTCTGAGCTGAAATATGCTCTAAGCTGTTTATAATGTAAAAGCTTCATGATATTTGTTCTTTATGAATAAATCCCCTTTTGGCTCTCTTTATCTGTTCCTCCGTCAAATCTGAAATCCATCTCTGTTCTGTACCTTAGAAACTTCTGAACAGATCTGAAATACTCGGATCTAATATATAAGCCTCTGTACTGAATGAAAGCTGATCTGAGTCTGGTCTGTAGAAGCCTCTGTACTAACTGAATCTGATACGTAAACCTCTGAATGAATCTCTCGGATCTGAAATAATCGGTTCTGAATTGTAAGATACGCCTAGTCCAAATTTGAATAGATCTGAGTCCCCGATAACTTTAGTCTAAATCTGAGAGCCTTCTATTCAGTTCTTTATCTTGTTACCAAAACTTATAAATTTATCTTAACACCTAATACTTCGTATTTCAGGGTGTTTGGATTCGCATGCTTCATCCATAACAATGATAAAACTCATCTAAAATCATTTGATGTGAAATCTGATGTAGGTATCTTTCTAGGATATTTGGCTATGAGCAGAGCCTACAGAGTCTTCAACAACAGGATGCTAACTGTTGAAAAATCAGCTCACGTAGTGTTTGATGAGACAAGCTTCAGATCAACATCAGCTGCCAAACTGAACGACTTGTGCACTCGTCTGGAATAAACCAATCTAGATGAATCAAGTGACGACGAGGCACAAAACTGATTTCAAGCTGAATACCAGCACGCACTAGACACACCAATTAACAATGCTGATATTCAACATGTTGCGCAAGCTGGTGTCCCAGGTAACATTGAAGTCATTGATTTGACTAACATTGACCTAGTTCAAGACCAGCAAGCAACATGTGTGCCAACTGGGAGTGTCGGTTCAAGAAATGCAGAAACAAAAAATGCGCAATATGATCCAAGTTATGTTCCAGCTGTTGGAGAACATGCACAAGCTGATTACCCAACAAGTGGTATTCAAAAAGATCCAGCAGGACTGCAAGGGGAATCAGATGCATGCATCGACACTCGGCATGAAGCATCAACCTCATACAGATCAGGTTTCTGGTGGAATAAGAATCATCCACCCGAGCTGGTCATCGGTAACCCTTCTGCATCCCTTAGGACACTAGGCCATATGATAGACGAGTATTTTCACTCTGCATTCATATCTCAAATAGAACCTAAGAAGGTAGATGAGGGCTTAGTTGACCCAAGCTGGATAGAGGCTATGCAGGAATAACTTAGCCAATTCGAACGTAGTAAAGTTTGGCATTTTGTTCCTAGACCTACTAACCAGAACATAATAGGTACTAAATGGGTCTTTAGGAATAAACTCGATCAGAATGGGACCTTAGTTATAAATAAGGTTATATTAGTAGCTCAAGGCTACAGACAGGAATATGGCATAGATTTTGAGGAATCATTTGAACCAGTAGCAAGATTAGAGTCCATTCGCTTATTTCTTGCATATGCTGCATGCAAAAATTTTAAATTTTATCAAATGGATGTTAAAAGTGCATTCTAAAATGACATCCTTAATGAGGAAGTGTATGTTTCACAACCTCCTGGCTTCGTAGATCATACCAGACCAGATTATGTGTATAAGCTGGATAAATATTTGTATGGTCTGAAACAAACTCCGAGAGCTTGGTATGATACTTTATCGAATTTTTTGATCGAGCATGATTTTGTTATTGGCTCTGTATATAACACCTTATTTAAATTAGTTAAGAACAATCATGTATTATGCCGATTATATTATCTTTGGCTCAACTAATCCCAAGCTTTGTGATTAATTTTCCAAGCTGATGCAGGATACGTTCGAGATGAGCCTGATGGGGGAGCTGTCATTTTTCCTCGATTTACAAGTCAAGCGCTTGAAATGGAATTTTCATCAATCAAGAAAAGTATAAAAAGGAACTTATAAAGAAGTTCGAGATGGAAAAGTGCTCTTCAATAGCTACTCCGATGAGTGGTTCAATCAAGCTGGTCAAAGATGAAGCTGAAACTACCGTAGAGCTAACTATGTATCGTGGGATGATTGGATCACTTTTGTACCTTACTGAAAGCAGATCGGACATTATGTTCGCTATCATTATGTGTGCTAGGTTCCAAGCTGATCCAAAACAGTCTCACTACATAGCAGTTAAGCGTATTTTAAAATATCTTAAGGGCACTCAGAACGTGGGTATTTGGTATCCCAAAAACTCAAGTTTCAATTTTATTGGTTATAGTGATGCAAATTACGCAGGTTACAAGATTGATCAGCGTAGCACAAGTGGAACTTGGCAGTTTTTGGGTAACAGATTAATTTCCTGGTTTAGCAAGAAACAGACATCAATAGCAATGTCCACAACTGAGGGAGAGTACCTAGAAGCTGGGAGCTGTTGTGCTCAAATCTTATGGGTACAACAATAGATTAGGGACTACGTCGTTGATGCAGCTGAAGCACCCATTTTCTGTGACAACACAGTGCGATTTCCATTACTCAGAACCCTGTGATGCATTCCAGGACCAAGAATATTGACATAAGACATAATTTCAATAGAGACCACATGCTAAAAAAGGACGTTTGAAGTGGAGAAAGTTCCAACAGATCAGCAAGTAGCTGATATCTTCACGAAGCCTCTACCAGAAGCTAATTTTTCTTACTTTAGAAATATTTTAGGTCTCTTAGATATGTCTTCATATCGTTCTGCATGCACTTGGTCAGGGTGAACAAAGTAATTCAAACAGATAATAATAGAATTCTACTGATTGTCTCTGAGCTGGTCAGCTCCGTGCTGATCCGGTCCATCTTAGGGACATATACAGTGCGATATAATCACGGTGTTTGAACTAATTTTTCCATGCTGATAAGTAAGATCGAACGGATGATATTTTTTTGACTTTTTAAATTATTTCTAAAATCGAACAGTCATCCTCTTAGAATTTCAAATGTCTTTCAAATCTTAGGATGACACGTGTCCACTACTTTTCTCTCTCATCATTCATACAATATAAACCCTTCATCTCCCCTAACCCTTCAGTACTCTTTTCAAAACTCTGAAGCATTCAAGCAGCAGTATATCGCAATCTATCGCAAATCTTTCATTATTCTCAAATTTACTAACTCCTACACTTCGAGTTGGCTTCTTTCACTTTCATGGCATTGCAGGTGAACTTTGAATCCATGCTGAGCATGGATGATGCAGGATTAGTGAAGATGTTAATGATGCTGAGGAATCAAGGCATAGAGGAAATTTAGGTGTTTGTGGCTCAGTATTTGAGGGTGCTCTGTCTCAGTTTTTTGCAAATGTGATGGTCATCGCTGGGACGATAGTGAGTAAAGTGGCGAAGAGGAAGATGGTGATTACTAAGGATGTTTTTGCGGAGATGTTTCACCTTCCAACAGAGTGGTTGGTGAGTTTCACTGGGCTTCAAGCCAAGGCAGTGGCAGAGATGAAGATGTCATTTTCAGTCACTTGTGTTCTATTTAAGCCTTCCAACAAGAAGAAGGACATGAAGGTGGAATACCGGATGCTACACGATATTGTGGCCAAGACACTTCGTGCAAAGGCGTGCTTTTGATGTAGTGACGATAGAGAAGATTGAGACGATGGTGGCGATCAGTGCCGGATTGAAGGTGAACTGGGCACACATGTCATTCGAAACCATAGCTACCATGGTATCTACGCCTGGGAAGTAATCACAAGGGTACACAGTGCAGATTAGCTTACTATTGGAGAAGCTGGTGAAGGCAGACCTTGGGGAGTGTGTGGCATTGCATCAGCTCAAGGTGTTGAACAATAAGTCGGTTCCCACCTATATGAAGAATAATCAAGCTGAGCAAGCAAGATATCAGTGGATACAACAGGTGAAAACAAATTAACTGCTGATGGTCTGCAGTTGCTGACGACCAAGAGGCCAAAGCAAGTAGCTGTGAGCACAGCTGCTCCAGCACAGGTGCGTTCTAAGACCAGCTCAGATGCTGATAAGGTTCCCTTGGATACTCTAGCAAATACAGTTGGAGAAAGGTGCTAAATTAATAATTCTAGCTCCATATGATTCGGAATCAACTGTATCTATTCCTTTGCCGGAGATAAATAAGAAATAGAGGACACAAAGGATTAAGCTGGTGAAGCCTAAACCAGCTGTGGAGGAGAATTCCATTTCCAAAGAGCTTCCTCTAGTGGTCAGGAAAGAATCTGAACAACCTGCTCAACAATCTAATGCTTCTGGGAGTGGGATGGTATTTTCCTAGGTAGAGATACGAGAGATCAATTGGGCAACCCACTTCCTACCAAAAATAGACCCAGATGCTAAGGGCAAGGAAATACTGGAAGCATTTTCCCTTCCAAAACCAATCGAGGAGCATTGCTTATTGATGATTCAATCGGATTGGGAAGCGGTGTCCTAAAAAATGTCTTCATATTATGAATGGGCACGATTTCAAACAGAGGTGAGGCTCAACACAATAAAGTCTATGACGCCCATTACCAGTTTGGCAAAAAAAGAAGATGAATTCTTGATTTCGGCTGAGATAGAGCTGGTGTCTGAACTATTGAAGCAGATGATGTTGGTGCGGTGTAGGTTGTATGAGAAGTAGTTGCACGAAGCGGTAGATAAGCATCAAGCTGATTTTGATACAGCTGCACCGTCTGCAAATTATGATCATATCTGCATACGGTTCTTGGAGAAAGAGCTTAAAGAGATCATAAAGCAGCATCGATCGCAGAGATTTCAAGCTGATCTAACCCTTCTGGTTCTAGAATCCTCAGCCACAGGATATTTTTATGATGATATTCCATTAATCACCTGGACTGAGGCGCGCATAGTGTCAAAGCAAGGAACCAATGCAACAGCTCCGGAGACAGAGGAGAAATCGGCTCAGGCAGAGAGGCAACGAGTTCTTGCGATTGAGAACCAGACTCAATCGAAACTAGCTCAGGAAGAAGAGACGTCGATGATTGAGCAACAAGCTTAGGAGCATACTGAGGAGCTTCCCTCGGTTGTACATATTGTGGAAGAAGCTGAGGCTGTAGATTCTTTGGAGCATCAGGCTCAAGAGGAGGAGCAACAGGCCCCAGAGGCAGGGCAAGCAGGCCTTATCCCATCCAGTCCAAGCAATTCAAGTTTTTCCGTTCATTCTTCTGATTCAATTGGTAATAATGAGGATTATCAGGGTCCCAGTTCTTCTTGTTTGCATTTTGTACAATATAGAGATGTTAGGATAAAATTTATTAGTTTAGGTGATAACAAAATAAGACTAGTTGCTACTGGAAAGTTAGCCGTTGCAATTAACAGGAGAACATTTTCAATTGACGGGTTGATTTTCAGCCGATGGTTATTAATTCATCAGTTGGATTTATCAGTCGTAAGCTACAGTGGACCAGTCGGTGATATTATCAGTTGATAGTTGATTTCAGCAGGATGTTTATTCAGAGGAAATCAGCAGATGGTTAGAAATAAGCAGCTGAATTCTTCCAGGGTAATCAGCAGGCGCAAGCATTTGAAAGATAGCGTGTTTTGTTAAGGATTACAAAACGACAGCGTTTGTTTAAGACAAAACAACAGCGTTTGTTTAAGATGAAACGACGGCGTTTTGGACTAACGGTAAAATTCAGCCATTGGTGTTTGCGTATATACACCCGCTGGTAATTCAGCAGATACATCTTTTCAGAAGAATCAGCAGATATCTACAGTAGTTCGATTAACCAGTCGATGGAACTTAATATTAGTGGTAGTTAAATGATGTCGTTTGGATAAATATATACTACAGCGTTTTGCCTTCGCGCTAAGGTTCAGTCGATGGATTTTGCGATGGTAATAACCAGCAGGTACATCTCTTAAGGGAAACCAGCAGGTAGCTACAGTGATCTTGGACCAGCCGATACTTTTTGAAGTGAAATATCTCAAGCGATCAGTTGATGCATATTATCAGGAAATGAAGTAATCAGCCGATATATTCTTTCAATTGTTATGGATCGATTCAAACGTTCATACCAAAAGAAATCAAGGGCGAAGATTGAATCGTACATATGCCATTAATTGAAGGAACAGTATCAGTACTATTCTTGGTAAATAGTACACTATCTCAAAGAGAGGTTTACGGTGTTTGCACAAATATGGAACAACGCCAAATTTGCTCTGACATTGTGCGACTTGCCTCTTAGTGGAGCAGGAATTACGATGTACAAATTTGACAGAAATTCAAACGGGATTTATTTCCTTTGGAGAATTTAATGACCGTTGAGAACGAAGACTATAAATAGCAGAAGCTGGAATGAAGAAATCATCCTTCACTCTTATTATCTTGCGGTCACGCTGTCAAAATACTCCCAGAGCTTTTCACACATTGAAGTTATCTTTCAAAACTCAAACACTCGAAGAACAAAACTGTTAATCTTCATAGAAAAATCTTTGAATCTTCCTCTGGTTCACATTGTTGAATCGTGTTTCTTTGTTTAGAAACCAGAGGATTTTACAGCACTCAAATTACTGTATTCATTGTTCTTATCATTATTGAGTCTGTAACAAACGTGCTCTTATAAGCCATTTGAAAATATTACAAAGTGTTGTAAACCAGCAGCTGCGTCTGCGTGGATTGTTGTGGAGATACTAGGAGTTCACTTTGAGCGAGGCTCGGTGACTGGGTGTGTGTAGAAGACCTGTACAAATAAAATCTTCTAGTGATACCTTCCGAATAGGAAGAAGGGGAGACGTAGGATATTTATATCCGAACTTCCAGAAACAAATTTCTGACTCTTATCTCTTATATTCCGCAAGTTATTTATTGTTTGTCTGTTCACAAATCGATCGGCTTCTTTCCGGCATTATTTTTTTTAGCCGAGAGATTTGCATTAAAATGAGATCCTTAAGTCTGGTAACTCGGACTTAAGTTTAGCAGTGCTAGTAAAACTTTTAAACGAGAATTTTATATCCTAGGAGTTCATTCTACCCCCCCCCCTTCTAAACTCCTATACATATATTGATCCTATTTATGGGACCATCAATTGGTATCAGAGCCTACTATCTCAGTTACTGAAAAGTTATTTTTCGCGCTTTACTATATCTCAATATATCGATCTCTCACAACAAGATTTCTTTGTTTTCGAGGGAAGAGTATGATGATTGGAAGATTAGGATGCAAGCGCATCTAACAGCTATAGATGATGATATGTGGTATGTCATCACAGAAGGACCGTTGAAAATAATGAAGCCAAATCTGGCCTTTGCGATATCCAGCGACGAGCCTCAGTTCTTGGAAAAGAGTAGACACGAATATACCAATGAGGACAAGAAGAAGGCGAACCTAGACAACGTGGCAAAGGACATACTATTCAAGACGCTGGACAAAGACAAGAACATGTTCAGCAAGATCAAGAACTGTCCTACTGCTAAAGACATATGGGAGAAGCTAACCCAGATATGTGAAGGAAGCGACGAGACAAAAGAAAACAAGTTAACAGTCGCTCAGCAAAAGTACGAATCCATCAAGATGAAGGATGGAGAGACCATGACAGAGTTCGACGAAAGATTCAGTGCAATTGTCATAGAGTTGAACAGCCTTGGGAAAGAATACAGTATCAGAGAGTTGGCACTTAAGGTCATGAGGGTGTTACCCAAGGAGTGGGACGTGAAAACAATGGCGATGAGGGAATCAAAAGATTTGAACAAGCTGGAGTTGCACGATCTGTTTGCCAAATTGAAAGCCTATGAGTTTGAGTTGGAGACAAGAGCAGAAGCTGGTCCCTCCACATCCCAGCCGACGAAAGCCTTGGCAGCAAATACTGAACAGTGCTCTCCCAGCACTAGCAAGTCTGCCGACCAGCTCAGTGATGATGCCATGTCTCTCTTCGTAATGAAGTTTGGGAAATTCATGAGAAGATCCTTCAACCCTTCATCTCCTTACAATAGCTATAAAAATGATAAAACTACATCTGATATGAAATGTTATAACTATGATCGTCCAGGTCATTTTGCAGCTGATTGCAACAGACCCAGGAAGGATGACAAATACAGACGATACGACAAGAAAGAAGAGTGATACAAGAGAGATGAGGAAGCTGATGAAAGAACTGTCGAAAGATTTAAGGACAAATCCAAAGACAAATTCAGAGAAAGGTAGAAAGACAGAAGGATGAGATCAAGAGGAGACAAAAGACCCAGTCTCAAGCATGATAGGAAAGTACTGGTTGCTGAGGAAAGCACCAAGAGCTGGGCGGACACTGATTCAGAATCCTCATCCAGCAGCTCTTCATCAAGCGATAGTGAACAGGAGGAGGTTCATTGTCTTATGGCTGATCAAACATCGGATGACGAGATATTTGATTTCTCCAATGTTTATTTTACACGAGAAGACCTTGTCACAGCACTAAATGACATGGTCAAAGAGTATAGGAAGCTTTCTCACTCATTCGAGGAAGTGAAAGCTGAAAATGCTGATTTGAAAAATGGCTCAGTCGAACCAAGTGCTGTTGAACCTGGGGACACTGACAGTTTGAAAATCGAGCTAAGTAAGCTAACAGCTGAGAATGATGTGTTGAAAAATGAGACCAGTGAGCTCAAAGCTGAAATCGAAATATTGAAGCAAGTAGTGAGCGCCTGGAATCGGTCTTCTCGATCTCTGCACAAATTGAACGAGAGTCAAAAACTAGCCAATGATATGTCTGGTTAGGGATTCAATAGTAGTGAATGCAGTGAAGGAGAGACACGTACTCAGTCACAGCCGGCCTATGACAAGTTCAATAAAATGGGCTTTGTCAAAGCCAGCATGACATATGACAGTTGTGAGTCAATGCGATATGATTACCAGAGCTCTTCTCAGTCAAGTCATGAAGGAAAATATGCCATCGGCTATCAAAGGCCTGAGAGTTCAAAGCCCAGCTGGCTAAAGTGTTGGCGTAGTGGCGGATCCAGATCCCGTTTCCCGGGGCGCAGCGGAAGTTTCAAAATTTTGCACCGGGAATCGTTCAATACATAATAATAACAACAATTAAACATACATAGGATGTTTGATATGTCACCTTGCTGGCGTCTAGGTGCCCGGCTCCGACCAGATTCACAGGGAATCTGGAACTTCAAGGTAGGCGGCGGTAGATCTCCTTAATCCGGTCCACGACTGGATGCACGAGTCCTCCGTCAGTCTGCACTAGAAGAGCTGACGAATTTGCCACGAACAGAATCTCCTCGTCGACATGATCAAAACAAGTCCGACCACATGAACACCGGCGACGGGCGGAGGTGTGGCGGACGGCGGCGGCGCAAGAGGTGGCCGGCGGCCGAGAGGTGTTTTGGAGAGGAGGGGGCGGCGCTAGCTAGGTCTAGGGTTTGTGTGTTGTTATGTTCTTCTCAATACATCCTAGACCATGTATTTGTATAGGTGTGATGGGCTTGAACCGGCTCATTGGACCTGGGCCGGCCCAGTCCAACATTATGAACATTCGGTTCATCCCTATCACCGTGGCTTCATCATAACTCCGATCGACGATCTGATCGGACCGATCTGCACAATTTCCAAAATTGAGTATTATGATGTGAAAACAATTTTTCAGACCACCTAGTCCAAAATTGCAGTTTAGCCCCTCAACTATGGGAAATCGCAATTTGACCCCTGTTGACTTTTAGGAAGTCGCACTCCCTAAATTCCTCCTCCTATGCTCAACACATTGAGCTCAGTTTCCATGCGGGAATCGTGAATCCAGTACTTGCGTGACCCTCAATAGTTCAGGGATACAGCTAGACGTGGGCCCACAACCATTGCGACTCAGAAATCACAATTTCGGACATGCCCATCGGATCATGGTGAAGCGCCTAGCAACATCGCCCCATGATCCCCTAGATATCACTGATAGTGCCTGCAAGAACCAGTTGGTCGTGGTTAGCGTACAGTACGGTCCTTTAAACACATATATCCCGATCAGATCAACGACCACTGGTAAATCGAGAGTCGCTAGAGATCCAATAGCTATGCATACATCTTGGAGATCAAATAGTGACGTCACGAGTGTTACTAGGCAAACCCATTTACCTAAAAAACATCCAGTACTCTGGCCAGAGATTTATCACACTATTATCTCCTAAGATTGCATAGGATATACACGCATAAAAGCGAGCGGTGAATCCTAGACAACGAAGCATCGACTCCTACATGCATCGGGACCTCACCCAATCCCACCATCTAATGACCCCAAATGAGTCGGTAAACGGGTCAAAGTGAGGCACCTATCATGTAGAGTCTCAATGACGTTTCGAGTAGTGAGGAATAATAAGTACAACCAAGACCTCGGACTTATCCACTCGACAAATGGTAACCACTTGGAAAATCCGAACAAGGGTAGTTCGATAGATCACCAGGTCACTATCCATCTGCATGCTCAGAACATCACAATGTTCCCTACCAATGAAACATGGTACTTCACATCGCAGATGCTCGTCTCAAGCTCGGGCGACCTTATCCTCATTTTGACGGCCCAATCGACTAGGAACGAGTTCAGAATACACAGTGACTATTAGATGTGTTTCATGATAGCCATCATATCCACTATCACATCTAACATACACTATGGTGCATTCTAGGTTTTTATCCAACACAATTGTTAACATTATAACATAATGAAATAAAGAATGCCATGAAATAAATGCGTATTTCATAAATAAAGATCGTTATACACAAGAGTCAATAAAGCCCACATGCCACAAGTTGGCTAGTTGGGCATCTACTCTAACAATCTCCCACTTGCCCTATAGCCAACTACTCATCAGACGCAGTCCCGTTGTTTCGCGATGTTTTTCAAACAACGGTCCTGGCAAGGGCTTCATAAGTGGATCATCAATGTTGTCTGCAGAGGCGACTCTCTCGACTGCTATGTCACCTCTAGCCACAATATCCCGGATTATGTGGTATTTCCTCAGTATATGTTTGGATCTTTGGTGAGACCTAGGCTCCTTTGCTTGCGCAACGGCACCCGTGTTGTCGCAGTACACCGGGACTGGACCAACTCCATCAGGGATTACGCCCAACTCTTGGACGAAATTCCTTATCCAAATCGCCTCTTTAGCAGCAGCTGATGCTGCGATGTACTCAGCCTCAGTGGTTGAATCCGCGATGGTGTCTTGCTTGGAACTCTTCCAAGAGACAGCACCACCATTGAGAATGAATACAAATCCAGAGGTTGACGTCGAATCATCCACGTCACATTGGAAGCTAGAATCAGTGTAGCCTTCCAATTTCAGTTCACCACCCCCATAGACAATGAACATATTCTTAGTCCTTCGTAAGTACTTAAGAATATCTTTCACAGCCTTCCAATGCATTTGGCCGGGGTTGGCGTGGTAGCGGCTCGTGACACTCAGAGCATATGCAACATCCGGTCTAGTTGAGATCATGCCATACATAATACTACCTATTTCCGAGGCATATGAC
>KV006942.1:0-25564 GCA_001598015.1 Dorcoceras hygrometricum
CGGGTTCTTGAAACACCGGTTGGAGCCAGGCACAAGTGCCAGACAGGTGACCTGCTAAATCACCCTATGTATGTTGATACGTAGATCTGTTTTTGATTATTCGTATTGATCGCATCCCGGTCAAATTTTTGTTCTTCCGCTGCCTGCCGGGGTGCGGATCCGGACCATTCCCAACACTATGTACGTAAATGTTTTAAAGAAAAGAATTAATTATAAGTCAACGGGCTAAACTTTTAAATTGTATGATTTTAAGAAACGCACGCATCATGAGATTTTATGAAACGATCAGGCATGTATCTTTTAAATTAAAACCCGAGTGATTGAAGTGATGTGGCAAAGTTTAATGATGGGAGCTAGCCGGGTAGCCGGGTCCGGGGATCCTCTGTTTTAATGTATGATTATGAGTCTATGGATCCATGTGTTGACATCATGATGAAGTGACAAGCATAGAGGTGTGACATATAGGGATCTCGGCTCGAGGTCGGGTGAACCACACCACCACGTACGTTGGTTATTTCGAATAATCAGTCACACGTCCGCTCATAGTCACTGGTACGACTCATACGTTTTTCATGTTATATTATGTCATGCCTTATGTATATTTACGTACGTATGTACGATATGAAATGTATGAAACACGTTTTAAGATCATGCACGCATTCATGTTTTAACGTTATTTTATTACAAGTATGTGCTTGCATGCGATTTTATTAGTATGTACTTTGTTATGATATACAATAGAGCATGCTGAGCCTCTAGGCTCACTAGGTTAAATGGTGCAGGTGATGACCCTGCAGATGAGCTTATCCCGACTGGCGGTGAGGACCTCTGAGCGCATGCTGCAGCAGTACCCCGTGATCGCCTTTATGTTTCAGTTCTGTCATGATACAGTTTTTCATATGTCGGTTTAAACATGTTCATTTTCAGTACTTTTATGCAGTTGTCTTTTTACAGTACGGATAGACCCGACCATGGGTCGGTTCCGGGTCGGACCCGCCGATTTAGGATCGGAAAAACCTGAAACCGGAACCGTGAGAACGGGTTCCGGGCCGGTTCAGGGCCTGAACCGGTTTTTAAAAAAAAAAAAAATTTTTTTAAAATTATTTTTTTTTTGAAATTTACTTTCGTTTCTTTTTTTAAAAAAGGGTAAATTTGTAGTTAAATTTCAAAATCTTGAATTTTGAATTTCGAGTTTCAAATTAGAATTTGAAGTTGAATGTTGAATAGAATTTGAATTTGTATTTTGTTAATTAATTTGAATTTTGATTTGAATTTTATTTCGAATTTTAAAATTTGAATATTAATTTAGAATTTTAACTTGAATTTTGAATTCAAATCTTAATTTGTGTTTGAATTCGAATTTGAATTTAAAAGAAAAATAATTGGGATTCGAATTTAAAATTTGAAGTGTAAATAATTTCAAAAAATAAATATAATTGAATAATAATACAAAAGAAGTTAAAATTATAATACAAAGTAAAGACGAATTAAATGGGGAAATTTGAATTTCGTTTTTTTAAAGAAAAAGATAAGTTAATAATTTAATTTTAATATTTTGAATTTTTAATTTCAAATTAGAATTCCAATTTAAATTGTAATTTGAATTTTGAATAAAATTTGAATTTTATATTTGATCAATTAATTTGAATTTTGATTGAACTTTATTTTGAATTCTAATTAATTTGAATTTTAATGTTATTTATGTTTATATGTAAAATGTTGAGATAATGGATATGACTTAAGATATCGAAAAAATGACATGAGAAGTTTTTAAGTAAGTTATTATATTATTGCACTTTAATTGTTAAATATTTGAAAAAATGATAAGGATGAATGTAAATATTAATTAAAATAATCAATATAGTTATGTTAGGGTGTTTAGGCATTTTAAGATAGTACAAATTAATCAAATGCTCCCAATTTAATAATTAATGAAACTTGTATAGTTCACAAAAAATTATTATTGTATGATTATGATAGTAATATATTGAGAAATGACATGAGAAATTTTTGAATAAGTTATTATATTTATGGTACTTTACTTGTTTAATATTTGAAAAAATGATATGGTGAATACAAATATTAATTAAAATAATCAATATAGTTATATTAAGATGTTTAAGCTTTTTAAGATAGTACAAATTAATTAAATCTTAATAATTTTATGATAAATATAATATGTATATAATTTAATAAGTATTAGTTTGTATAGAAAGAAGGGTGTGGTTAAGTACTCAGTTTCAATTGTTTATGGCCTGAGTTTGATTCCTGCAACGCACATATTATTTTTCAAAGCCTACGACCCGTCGGGTCGACGGGTTGTGAATTTCGTAAATCGTAACCGGCCCGTGTCTTCACGGTTCCGGGTCGAAACCCGTTGACCCGATTAATCGGCCCGTTCACTTCTGTCCGGTTTTGGGTCGGGCCACGGGCTAAACCGGCCCGTGGCCAGGTCTAAGTACGGAAGGTTTTATGACTTAAAATAATTATTTATTTATATTTCTCGTTTTGTTGAAAAAATGATTTAGAAATGTTTTAAGAAGGGAACGAGCCATACTTTAAGTTTATGCTTTCCGCACAAGTTTTAAAAAAACAAAAATAATTCTAGAGTCTGGTTCGTTTCAGCTGAGCTGTAACAGTGTGCCCATCCAGCTTGCATCTACCCATACCAGCTTGGCTCAATTGAGGCTGATCGAGTATCCCTTGCATACAGATTCTTCCTCTGCTCTAATAGTGGGGGTTACCTCGAGCTTGTTTAGCCTCTCACTAAAACAGCTCATCTGCACTTGAACACGACACTTGTACACTGCACTTGATCTGCGTTTGAGCCATTCTGCACTTTAACATTCTGCACTTTAACATTCTGCGCTTGAACTCTGCTCTTCTTTATACTCTGCGCTTGATCTCCGTGTCGCTCCTGCTGCAAGCTGGTGAACCAGCTTGGTGTTTCCTGCACTTCTGGAAGTAAACTGCTGTACCAGCTTGGACGTCCCCTTACTGTTCCAGCTCGATATCTTCTACCAGTCAAGCTCAGGCGTCCCCTCACTGTTCCAGTTTGGATATCTTCATGTCTATTCCAGTCTAAGCAAGCTGCGCATGTCACGTAGAGCTTTAGTAGAATAGTAGTATATTTTGTGTGAATCAAAACTTAGAGTCTGATCTGTATAACCAGATCCAACACTGGGCGTTACAAATCTCCCCCCTTTATAGAAATTTTGTCCCCGAAATTAAGTTACGTACCAAAAAGCTCTGGATAGCACGTCCGCATATCGACCTCGGTCTCCCAGATAGCCTCATCCTCTGAGTGATTCTGCCATCGAACCTTGTGCCACCGGACCTTGACCATCGGAATACTCCGTGCTCTAAGCCTGCGCTCCTCTCGTGCCAAGATCTGAACTGGTCGCTCCTCAAAAGACAGATCTGGTGCTAACTGAAGCGGCTCAAGACGGGTTCGGAACATACTTCCGTATGATCGAAATATGAAACACATTATGCACTGTTGACAGACTGAGTGGTAGTGCTATCTCGAATCGGACTGAGCTTGCCTCTCCGGCCAAAACGCATCACGCCATTCATAGGCGATATCCTCACGAACACGTGGTCCCCTACAGCCAACTCCATATCTCGTCGTCTATGACCGGCGTAACTCTTTTGACGACTCTGGGCTGTCCTCATCTGATCTCGTATTGTAACGCCTAGAAATTCCTGACTACGTAGAAATGAGTGCATGACTAGGGAGAAAATAATTTTAGATGATTACATGTCATTTTATGTGATTTGTTTATGATTTTATGTTGCATGGTATACATGTCATGTTTTCAGCCTGTTTGAGTTACGGACGCGTGGACGAGACTAGGGACGACCGAGACGAAAATAATTTGAGATTTTTAAATTCTTAGATTTTTAAGAATAAATTTATTATTTTTGAGCAGCAAATTCTCTAATTTGGGGTTTTTATGATTATTTTGAAGGGGAACCCGTTTTTCGCCTATGTGGGATGTTTTATTAAATTTTAATCTGTTTTTAAGTTTGAGGAACCTTTTAATTCGAAAATTATGATTTTAAAAATAAGTTAGAGTTTTAATTATCTTATCAGATTAAGGGAGGGACAAACATGTCAAAAATTTCTTTTTTCTTTCTTAATCAAACTTTAGGGGTCAAACTTGTCAATTTTTTCATAACACCAAAAAATTACTCAAACCCTAGCCTCCTCCATCTCTTGTAGCCGTCCCCTCCTCCCCTCAAGCACACCCCCCATCGAAAACTTGTCCAAGTTTGGTGATTCAAAGACGGTCCGGTCCCGATCTCGCGTCCTCTACGTCGGTAACTAGCAGATCTCAATTTTCTCCAAAACAGACATGTGATATCGATTCCTTTTCTCACCATTTAAACTACATTAATATGGTTTTTAAGGATTTAATGCATAAATTGTATGCAACATGTTTAGATCTATGCTTCATGATTGAAATCCATGCATGTGCCATATCAAAGACGGTCCGGTCCCGATCTCGCGTCCTCTACGTCGGTAACTAGCAGATCTCAATTTTCTCCAAAACAGACATGTGATATCGATTCCTTTTCTCACCATTTAAACTACATTAATATGTTTTTAAGGATTTAATGCATAAATTGTATGCAACATGTTTAGATCTATGCTTCATGATTGAAATCCATGCATGTGCCATATTTTCCTAACATGTCAAAAAAATTAACTTCACCTCCTTTGAGCTAATAAAAAATCATAATGCTAAAATATTAATGTGGGCGTAGATTTGCGGCCGTTTAACACATATTTCAACACACAAATTCAAGCACGAGTTTATACCGTCATATATCCAGTTACAAAAATAAAAAAATACTGATGAGCACTATTTGATTACAGTTAACATCTCAGCTGGAAGATTCCTTAGAATATTGATTTGCAAGAATTTTGTGAAGAACAAATCAGCCAACCGTTAAAACAGAGACGAACAAAAAAATTAACCAGGATAGCTATAATATGGCACCCACTACTATTTGCAAAAGTTTACCACTTTTATTGATAGAAACGGTCCAAATATGTATATATATTGTTTTGCTGTAGTGCACATCTTATGGTACATACATGTGTGTACAGCTAACGTGACAATTCATTATTGGTTATGCGTGTAGGGATAAATAAAATATGGTTAATCATGAAATATCACCTAAACAATATATATATATATATACACACTTGGGGATGGACCAACTCTCAATCCTAACAAGTCTAATCAAAAGAATAAAATACAGAACACAGAAATTTAATCACTAATGAATCAATACAATCACTTGCTAGTCAAAAATAAAATGTAACAATTAATTAATAAATCAATTGATCTTTCTATCCTTCCCCAGTTTCACTCATGTAAATAAGATTGATGGGAACTAATACTGTAAATGCGATGAAGCTTCCCGTCTGTTCATGGATCCAATCAGACGGAAGGAATTCATCGATTCTGCAGGGCCTCGATTGCCTTTTTCCACTGTGAGGCTCTTTGTTTTGCATCCTCAAATGTAATAACTTTTTTCGGCTGTATCATGTTTATTTAAATAACACATAAGAATAAACAATTTCGGCTGTATCGACATGTTTATTAAACAACACGTGAGAGAAAAAAAATCTTTGTACATCTAGAGCTAAATGCTATATTCTTACAAACGTACATCGAATGATTCATGCCACAGAAGGTCAGGGATTGTTCACTATTCAAATGTTTGAGGAATAACTCTTATTTACAAGCAATGGTAAAGCTCAGCATTGCCTGAAAGAAAGTTTCAGCCAACACCAGATAAACCAAAGGATCCTCGAATCGGCTAAAGCATAATTTTAAGTGGGTATCACGTTAGAAATTAAACAAAAAGATTTAAGTTCGTACGGGTCCATGATGCCTTAACAACCCCTTCCCCCACCCCCATCATCCACAGCCCAAATTAACACTAAATACACTTCAACCCGATAACCCAACCCGAACCCACCCGAAAAAAATCAGGTTCGGGTTGAGCCATTTCGGGTTGGTTCGGGTTCGGGTTGGGTTCGGGTTGGTTTGAGAGTAAAAAAAAATTATTCAACCCGACCCGAACCCAACCCGATCAACCCAAATTAACACTAAATACACTTCAACCCGATAACCCAACCCGAACCCACCCGAAAAAAATCAGGTTCGGGTTGAGCCATTTCGGGTTGATTCGGGTTCGGGTTGGGAATATTTTTTTTACTTTTCACCCCAACCCGACCCGAACCCACCCGACCCACCCGAATTGACACCCCTAATCCACAGAACATCAGGAACTTGCCTCTGTTACATTCAACAAAGAATCAGTTATAACTCAACGTCACAGGGGTTAACTTTTCAACCTTGTTTAGTTGTCTCGGACAATCTCTTAAAGATATCCACAAAATTGATATGGAGTCCTTCCCACTCTAGCAAGCAATATTTTTTTGTCGACTAGACACTGTATGCAATGGTCCACCAGTCCAGTTTTATTTAATCATTAAATCACAATCTTCAAAGTAGCCTCACTCAAATTTTAATTTAAAACCCTTATGACTCAAACACTAGACTTCACGCATTTATGATTGCCTAATCAAATATAAAAGAATTAAATAATGGACTATGTACTTTCAAGGCATCTGATTAAATTTGTTTTGCCCCTCTTCTACAATTTGAAATGGTAAACTCTCTACATTCGTAAAGTTCTTTAATTTATAACTTAACATTCAAAGTCCAATTCACTTGATTTCGTTTTGTTTACCTGGTATAAGATTCATTTTCATGTATTAATATCTCCATGTGATTTAAAATACTTCTTACCCTTTCTTATCGATTATACTTCATATGGTTTTCTCCTTTTTTTTAGGTAGTTAAGGTCATCATTGTTTTTCAATCAACAGTCCAATTCCTTACATGACAAATACGTTCAATACTAGACATTTGAAATTTCTATCAACGAACCGCCAGAATAAAACAAATATGAATGAGTGGTAAATTCCACACCTTGTGCAACTTAGGTTTCATGGGAAAAATCTTGGCTCCATCATTTGTCTTGACAATATATTTTATACATGATGTGAAATCACAAGTAAGATGAGATGAAGAATAACTTACAGTGCATATCTTGAAATTAGAAGGGCTTGTAATCTGAATGTTGAGATCGTTGGGATTGTCAGACCATATTATCTTTCCTTTAACCACCAATTTTGTAGGGTCTACATAAATTAACTTCGGCTTATTTGTGAGAATAAGCTGAACTTTCTTGTTTGTCAGTTTCTGCAATTTCTTGACCATAGAGATCATAAGAACAGATTCTCCTGGCTCCAAGAATTGCTGCCTGGTCAGAAGGTCAGAAGAAAAGTAAACGACAGAAAACCCAGGAAACCAGCAGAAAGTTAACCGGGTACAAAATGATGAATGAAAAACATATTTTGTGAGACGAAAATTTCTCAAACCATCAATTACATCAACAACATGCATCCAATATGCCTCTCCAAAAGCACATACGAAAAAGTAGCTGTTTCATAATGAATTTTGGTCTTGCTCCATGTCTCCACCCCAAAAGCTAGCTGAGGGTGAGAATTGTCCAAGTCCATATATACAACTCCCAAAGACTTAATACAAATGTGAGACATCTCACACTCCCTCATGCCTAGGTATAAACATCTGAATCATGAAGTTTACAAGACATCAACAGGTAACCAGAAAGGGCAGTTTAACATATAAAAGTGGATCTATGCTCTTATACCATATTATGATAATAGACTTGATTCTAACTCCACCTCATCATGTTACTTCTTCTCTCCCCACAAGAAGTTCTTAAACATTAACAATGTTTTCCTCCAATTCCAGATATTCTCTCCATGTGTCAATTGTAACAAAACGAGACAATAATATCACGAATTTCTTCGACTTTGGTTCAATTGCATCAAGATATGTGTATTTGTACCTTGGAATTTTCTTCATTAACGATAGAAAATTTACGAACGAAAGATCTCACTCACGCGAAGCAACAATGAGCTGAATCGTAGTATGTTCTTCATAAAAGCGGAGAAAGAGTGAGATGTGGGGAACCAAAGCCTAAGGAAGTCACAGCATTGCTACCTTGTTTTTTAAAGTTTGACACCTGGCCAAAATATTTAGAAATGTGGGAAACATTGCTGGTAGATGTTTATAAACTAGTTAGGGGAGCAGAATTAGCAGCAATGTTGCGCCAAGTACCTAGGCCGACTAGGCAGGGATTAGGCACCTCTAGACGGAATCCGCGGTATAAAGATAACAAGTCACGTACTATAACTCCAATATACTAACATCAATTTAAAATGAGTGCAATATTGTAGGAATAATAGAATATCACTTCACACATTTTCTCTATTCCTTTTCCATAATTTTTAACTCGTTTCGTCGAAAACAAATTCATTATCATTATTGTAATCCTTCTCTTCTTTTGTATATCAAAACCATCCTCCTAAAGTTCTTTCACTCTAGTGCTTCTTCAGGTGAAGACGACGTTTGGTGTTATGGCAAGCCACTAAATCAGTTTTCTTATTGGCTTTGGTATGGGTCCTATAGACTTACCTTTCATTTTCTTAAACTTTGGCTTTTAAATTCTTTTAGTTTAAAAGCCAAAAGAAACCTTAAACACCTAATCTTCTGTGCACCTAGAATCAATTGGCCAATTAGTCGGCATCTAGGGCCGCCTAGGTGACAAGGACGCCTCTGCTGGCCAACTAGCACTTTTTCGGTTCGGTTAGCAGACGCCACGACAGCCGCCTAGGACAAATTTCAGAACACTGGCTGCTGGCGAAGGATTAAACGACGTCAATGGGATCTAAGGCGGCGATGGGGTGGAGTTGAACCCAAGTTCATAAAATCTTAATAGACAAGAAACAAATAGGATAGGAAAGAAAGATACAAAAAAGGAACGAAAAAGAAAACATAGAAAAGACTATTCTCTGTTACCATTTCGAATCAAATGAATCAATCGAAGCAAGCCTAGTTATGCTGCCAGCTTCAGAAACTGATGTGGTGCCAATGTTAACATCATTTAGTTTGGCTGAACCATCTCCAACATGTGATGGGTTCCATGATGAATCTTGGTCTTCACCTCCAGTAGTCTGACCCTGCAAGAAGTGTGAAGAAGAGACTAAATTAGATTTCTCACATTGGCTTAAAGAATTGAATATTTATCATAGTTTTTTGCATTTCCTACTTTGCGAAAAATTAAAATGAAATTAAAAAAGGACATCTAATACTCTCGGCTCCAAAGCAAGTCTAGGAGGAATTTCTGTCCTCAAATTCTTCCAATCAATCCCTTTGAAAAAAGGATGTTTTTTCAGTGAAGCATAACCATTGGGTCCAGCACCGGGCCGCTTGCTGGGATCAATGTCCTATATTAAGAAATATAGAAGATGCAAATTAGGCCAATAATTTAATTTAAGGAAAATCCAATATGTCCAGCTGTAAATCAACCTTCTGCCTTCTGGAAATAGTAAAATCATACGCCCATAAGCAACTCATAAACTTGTAGAACAGAAAGACAGCAGATGCAAAGGGCTCACACGAAGTGAGCTAAGGGCTTACCAACAACTGATCAATGAGATCTCGCGCCTCAGCTGAAATATAATTTGGAAATCTTATATCTCTAGCAATAATTCTTTGGAAAATAAGCCATTCACTAGCATCTTTAAAAGGAGAAGTCCCGGAAAGCATTTGGTACAACGTGCATCCAAGTGCCCAAAGGTCATTCCTGGTCAAGTTTGGTTTCAGGAGATAGATGTCACTTTGAAGTAGAAAATTTAGTCAAAGCAAATTAATGAGTAACAAATATTAAGTTCATCACCCAAAAGTAGCCGGAGAGGAGTTTAAAACCTCTGGAGGTACATAAGCAGCTGTTCCCACAAATGTACAGGCCTTATCATCTAACATATTTATGGAAAATATTCGTTATGTTTAAATACTTTCAAAAAACTATGGCAACTTACTTTCTTGGTAGCAAAAAGAATCTGTCAATGATTACCTGATGCCGCATTTGGAAGGACTGTGATCCGGCTATCTTGCATTGGCTTTACACTACCAAAATCAGCAATCTTTATGTGTCCATCTTCAGTGAGTAGCAAGTTCTCCGGCTAGCGTTCAAGAAACTATAAGCATATAATGTGTCAGAAGAAAAGGCTTCAAATTAGCAAAATACCTTAATATCTCGATGTATCAATCCCATACTATGTATGTATTCAAGAGCGTCAACAACTTCAGCTGCATAGAAACAAGCCTCCTTCTCGGACAAACGGCCCTTCTGCAAAACAGAATCGACCACATTGACATTGTGCAGAGGTTGGACAAGTAGGCCAGAGATAATACTTGACTTTGAACAAGACAGCAAATTAATAAAGCACAGAACATTAACCGAGAGTAATAAGCGTGAGAATTGGTATTTTCACGTACGCAATCGGATTTTGAAATTTCCGGACCAACTGGAACACAAAGCCAGAAATGCATGACAATCTCAAAGGTTCAAAGATTTAAAAAATATCAAGGGTGAAGCAAGGCAAAACAATTTCAAGTTCCGTATCGTAGATGAGCAGCAAATATAGACGTCAAACTAATAAGGTTGAATGCTAAAGTGGCAGTAAAATGTATACATACATTCTCCTGAGTTTTTTCATGATTGCATCAGAAAATCCAAGAGGACAGCAAAATGCCTACCAATCTCCGTGTTTACATCTTTTTCGAAACACTTTCTCTTCTCTTATACATTCTCATGACCATACAGTTATGAGCAGGTCATACAAAAAGATCAATTGTAGAATATTATGCATGCTAATTTTTTCATTAAAATTCTGAAACTAATTTGATTTCAGAATGCCACAAGCTTATATGGGTTTGATATTTTACTTACCCTCATTATCTGATCAAAAAGCTCCCCACCTTCACATGATTCAAGCGCCATATCTTTAGAATAGAATTGAGTACATTAAATTAGTCGCCGACCATGATAAACGAAACTGATAGAAGAAAATAACAGCAAATAGTACTCACAGAGAGAGAAAGTGTCTTGAAATGTAAAGAACAATCGCACTACACCAGGATGATCTAACTGATCCAACACTATGCGCTCCAATTTTACATAGGCTGTTTTATTTTCTTTTGTAATGAACTTTTTGTCCATGATTTTCATTGCATAAACATTTCCTGTGTCTTTCTTCTTCGCTCTGACAACCTGCTGACAAAACAGATTAAATAAACAAGCAGAAGCATTGATAGCCTTGATTAAAAAGAAAATAATAAGTCAAAGGTAAACAATATGAATAATTCTCAGGCACAGCATACTATTACGAAACAAAAGAAGTACTAAGCCAAAATAATGAGGCAAGCTAGGATTTAGAAGAACCTAAGCTAGATAACATGGGAAAAATTTCAGTTCTATCAAAAAAGATATTGTCTTATACATGGAATTCAAAAGGTACAACTAGAGCCCCATGCAAAAGGTAAAACTTGTAGAACATCACGACTAAATATATTGAATTGTAATAATTCGCTTTACCTGCAGCTAATCTCAATATCAATTCTATCCTAATACCTATCATCAGTAAAAAAAAATCACTGAGGTTAGCATGTCCAAAGCTTCTAATGAAATATATATCCATAGGTAAAAAGAAACCATGCCAATGGGAAAAGATCGATTCATTGTCCATGGACATGGGTTCAAGCTTCAGTTAACACTTTCAAAGAAGGATTCATGAAGAAGCATTCACCGTTCACTTCATATGTTGTTCGACAATTATAGCCACAGCTTATTGTTTAGCCTCACCATCATTTTATACAACTCCTGTTTAGTTTATTTGTCAGGCCAATTTCAAATCCTAGATGTTCAAATTCCAAAGTTATCAGCCAGTAGAGAAATTCATCAGTAAACATCCCGCCAAAAAAAAAGAAAGAAAAGAAAAAACAAAAGCATAACAAAAATGGGAACAATAACACACATATCTATATATCTTACATGGTTACACCCTTATACATACAGAAATGCATATTCAATATTTGCATGATCAGTCAAGTTCATCAAAAAGTAAATGCAAAAAAAAAAAAATCCTGGAAATGGTAAAATCTTGAAGCTTGGTTTTGCCTTAAATTGAGAAGGTGCTCTAGACTGTATTGAGTCATTGGCATGGTGGCCATGCATACTTAGCACGGAATTGGATAATTAGAACTTTAAAAAATGTAATGGCTCTTATTTGAATGTCAAGGACATAAACATGGATCCTCTTCTCGCGAAAATTCACAAATGGGATAGAAAATTACGAAATTTACATCATTACATGTTTCTTTTTGTCGAATCATTACACAAATTACGGGCAATTTTTACAACAGATAGAGGAGGAAAACAATGGTTAATTTTACTCGACTAAATAATACAGAGATATAACGAGAATACAGAGGAAATCGCGTGACAATGAAAAAAGGTTGGACCTTGGAATAAGAACCAACACCATAAATCTTGCCCAATTCAAAATCTTGGATGCTGAAATTCTCCTGCGGTGCTCTAAAGGCAAAGCTCCTAGATCTCTGAGGATGAGTACTGTTGTCGGAAGATGAACTGCTGTTCTGAATCCTCATCTTGGAATCAAATTCCTTCTCCAGTTTATTCATTGCCAACATTATTTTCCCCAAAATCTCAAAATCCCAAGAACACCACACCCTCCCTACATGCAAGAATGTATGAATGTATCTATGTATGTATATACAGAGATGCTAAATAGGTTTCAGCTGGGAAAAGAAAATGATTGATTAATTTTTCACAGTTCCCAATGGAAGGAAACTAGGACCGTTGAAACAAATCTCGGAGGAGAAGAAAACCCAATTACACTCGGATCAGATTCTCTTTAAAATAAATATTCCTTCTGTTTCTCTTTGGACACCATTCTGATAAAGCTACCACCCATTTCAAACAAAAAGCTAAGCATTCTTCCTTTCACAACCTTATGTTTATGTTTATGTATGGATAAAAAAATAAATAAATCTCCTGTATTATATTGTCTTCAATTCTTTAGAGAATCCAGACAAGAATTCGTATTTTTTTAAAAAAATACTCTTTTATATTCGATGCATACACGTATTTAATAATCTAAATTTTATAAAAAAAAAAATTCTTATCTTATTAAATGAATAAAATAAATAATAAAATAGGTATATATGGGTGAAAAGCTTAGGAAAAATAATATTAAATATGAAATTTTACTACATAATTGAAACAGATAAAAAGAATATACAGCCTAAATATAGGTATCCTACTCTATCCTCCTCCAATAATAATTGTCAGAGACAAATATAAATAATAATATTTAAATTAAAGAAATGATATGGTTGGCACTAAACATGGGCACCATGTAGGCACCAGGCTGACGTGTCACTTCCTGGTGCTGCCACGTCAGCCTGGTGCCCATATTTAGTGCCCACCATATCAAATTTGTTTAAATTATATCCACTAATTATATTTATGTATAAAGTCAATATAACTGAAATTAAACTACGTATTTGTATTCAACTGTATGCACCCGTAGAAGAATAGATTATATTTTTTAGATTTTATATTTAATTTAAGTATTTCTATAATGAAGTTGTCTAGTCTAATGCTTCACATGTAAAATTTATTATTTTACTGTATTTCAGTAATATGGTGTCATGATCTGATTTTAGCATATAGTTCTTGATTTTTTTATTCCTACCTATACAATATTAACATAAATGAAATGCACTATAAAGGGAAATTGTTTGCATGTCATGGCCAGAATTGCTGCCTTTGAGTCTTTGACCATTTCAAACTTGCTAAATCTGTATTTTTAGTTAACAACATGTTTTAAAACAAATGTTTTCCATTCCTAATTGTTCAAGCCTTATGTCATATAAAATTATTTTAATTCATAACACTACTCTGCCAGGTTAATTATAGGTAGCTTGATATGATCATTTCTTCACACCATATGCAAAAGATATCTGAGTGCAACTGTGTCTCTTTTATTGTAAAATTGATTTAAAGAATGAATAAATAATAGAATAGGATGGGAGAGGTGGAAATAACTAATTTATATTATTGTATAGGGAGTCATGTCAGTATCTTAGTTTGTTAGGCCACTCAAGAATCAAGGATGGTGATCCACTTTTCGATCCTCATTTTTTCTCCCGTTTGACACACACACACACACACACACACTATATATATATATATATATATATATATACACATATAAATATTTCTTTGATATCCAACACTACAAAATATCACACAACTTCTCCACAACCCTGACTCAGGGGCCGGAGACGACAACCTTTGTCGTTGGCTTTATGACACGTTCCAGTCTGCTCAGCCGGAACTCCATCTAGTTGTCCTCAGATTTATTCCCGTCCTAGCAGGAGTCTACCTCTCCCGGGCCGCCCTGAACAAGCCTCTGCCTGGTTTCGAAGCTGTGCTGTTAGCTATTTATGCTTATGAAACCGCGGCACGAAACGGTCAGGCGGTGACGGTCAGTATTCCTGATATCTCACACTCAAGCATTTACCATGAAACCAAACAAAGTGCCAAAAACGATGTCAACGAGAATCATCTTGCCATAGTTTCGCCAATCCTCGAGCCACACGGCACTGTTAGATCTACTAGGCGGGCAAGGATAGTTGGGGTAGCTTTAGAACTATATTACAGCAAGATTACTTATATGCCTATTGATTCGAAGATTTATTTTTGTGAACTTTGTAAGATATGGTCCGGGCATCAGGAAGTATGTAAAGCCAGTTCATCTTCACTAGTAAAAGATGAACATTTGGATAACAGATACAGAAAAGGGAGAATAACTCTGCCCTGGGATATTCTGCAACCAGTTTTAAGGATTTTAGGGCACTGTTTGATGGGCCCCAATGATAAAGACAAACAACTCGCTGAAGCTGCATGTGCTGCATGCAACTGCCTGTATGCAAGAGCTTTGCATGATATCAACTCTAAGGCAATTTTGGCAACCGGGAGTCTGTTAAATCTAGCTAAAATGGCTGTTGATTCAAAGGATAATGTTGATCACACAGAGATCACAATGAGTAACGTGATAACAATATGAAAAATAAGTTCATTTTCTCCTTCTTGTTTTCCAAATTTCAGTCTATGTAATGTTGGCTTGTTGGAACATAAAACCAAAGTTGGAAAGGCATTAGGAAGATGACCAGTACAACCAAAGTTCCTCATTTACTTCTGATCGGTATATATAGTAATGGGTATAATCCGAATCGAGTATTTTACTTATAACTGCTTAATTTAACTCTGCTTCAATACGTGTGACAACTAATTAAACATAAGGAAATATTGATCTTGACATATCCATCGCCATACCATGCAAGATATTTGTTTTTGGTTGCCAAATAATATATAGAAGGCTAATAAACAATACACTATATTGCTCATGCCCAACGACTGACTCACATTTACGACATGTTTTGGGATTTCGTAGCTGGGGAGTTATGTACACATGGATGTTGATAAGCAGGAAACTTATAGAAAACTTTGTACATTATGTTGGTCCCAAGTTACGCGTTCGAGATAGAAATATTAAATTCGAGAATAATAGACACCAAAATTTTTACGTGGAAAATCCCTAAAAATTATTAGGGTAAAACCACAGAAAAGATAAAAAATACAACTATAATATTTGAGATTTACATCATCTCACCGTGTTTCCAAAAAGAGAGACACACTCTTAATATAGAAGAACTCTATCTCACAAATATTATAGAGTACACCCCAATATATATATATATATATATGGGACACTCTAATCAACCTCTGGGGACAACACCAGCTGATTCACCACCACGGCAAGCTGAATAACCTGGAAAAATTGAATGGTACACAACAAACCAAACAGCCCCAAAGGGACGGGGTCAAACCCCAGTACGGAGAGCAATATAAAACAACAATTAGACAGCAACAGATATAAATGAAGGTCCAGTATTCACTGGTTTGGTCGAATAATCAGTCATGTTGTCCTTTGTATGAATCTTTTGCATATCTACACTTTCTTTCTCTATTGTATCCCGCACAAAGTGAAATTGTACTTCAATGTGTTTAATCCTGGAATAAAAGCTGGATTCCTTGCAATTTGCAAGGCACTCTCACTATCACAAAACAAAGTAATGCTCTCTTCTTTGGGCCCCAATTCCTTCAAAAACATTTGAATCCATATAGCCTCCTTGCAAGCTTGAGTAGGTGTCATGTATTCTGCCTTAGTTGTAGATAAAGATCTGCAGTTTTGAAACCTAGCTTACTGCACATCCTGCAATTATAAACATATAACCAGTAGTTGATTTTATTATTATCCAGATTACCAGAATAATCTGAATCAACATAGCCCCGAGTGTCAAATCTGATCCTCCAAAATATAATGCAGTATTTGAGGTACCCTTAATGTATTTAAGGATCCTCTTAGCTGTGCTCTCGTCCAGGATTCGCCATGTACCAATTAACTTATCCACTGCTTGTGGAATGTATGATCTAGTATAAATCATAGCAAACACCAACCTCTGTTAGGATCAAAAAGCTGTGTTTGGAGTTTAGATGTGGAGTGAATAAACTCTAATGAAAAACTTAGCTTTTAAATAAAACTTGATTGCAGATCAGCTCTGTTACAAGCTGTAACGCCTAGAAAGCCTGCTGAAATGAAAATATAAAATAATTATTTTAAAATATTTTATTTGAGCAACCTTTGAGTTTTGATGCAATATGCAGTTTTTAAGAAATTTGAGGTAAAGAGCAAATTTTACTTTGAGGCATGAAGTTATATTAAGATATGAGGTATGGGACGATTTTGAGGCAGAAATTTTGAGCATGAGATGAAAATATTTTGAATGATGGGACTTAGTAGTGGTGTTTCTAAATTTGACAGATATGGGGTTGGGAGACGTTCCGTTTTATATGAAACGACAGATATGGTGCCGGGAGACGTCCCGTTTGGCCATATCAACTTGACGCGTATTGGGCTCAGATAAGTATTGGAGTACCTTTACATTTGACAGGGTTGGCCTTCAAATAAGTACTGAGGTGCCTTTTCAACCTGATACCATGATTTTATTTAGCTTGATCAAGCGACTTGAGGTTAAGGGACCACAGTCGATAAACAGAATTCACCAGAAAATCTTTTATTTATGAGTTTATTGCCTATACATGAAATTTTTAAGGAAAATGTTTTGAGCTGATGTTTCCTTATGCATTTAAAGTTTGAGAAAAATTATTTGAGTACAATTATTTTGATGCATGTTCTTGTATTACTTATTACTTGCTATTCCTCCATTTTGTACTTGTTGAGCTCCTAAGTTCACTACGTTTGATTGGTATAGATGGCGTGTAGACTGAGGCTGAGGGGCAGGACCTTTGAGTGGACGACATTTTAGTTTGACACATTTCCAGCGATCTTACGTTTCCGTTGACGATGAGAAAGAGAAATATTTTATTTTTATTTAAGTTTCAGTATGGTTTTTGGTGAACAATACTTTTCTTTTTAGTTGAGGTGGTGTAATACGATGGAAATGATTTCGGTTTCTTCAACTCTATTTTAAATTTCTAAGTGTTTTATGTTATAAGTTTTATTAAAGCTTTTGAGTTCACAATTTATACTAAAAAAACCTTTCCGCATTTATATTATTAGAAAGGGAAAATATTTTGAGGGTGTTTCACAAGCTGATTGCTGAACTTAGTCAGGCTGTCTTCTTGAGCTATAAAAATGATTTTATGCGGAAGAAGCTCAATAAGAACTTTGAACAATATATGTATGTAAAAATGTAAACAACACAAGGAGAAAAGACTTGTTTTTGGAAGTTTGAAGCAACACTTCTACGTCTCCCCTTCTTCCAAGATGGAAGGATTCCAGTAAAAGACATTGTTTAGTATTGTCAGGCCTCGTGCTAATAAACAAAGATTATAGCACAACTAAACACATAATCACAGAAGCGTAAAAACAGGACTTAAAAATTTTTCGAAATAATTTGGGCCTGCACTCAAAATCATCATTCAAAATATCAATACTAAAAATACGAGTTAACTCAGACTCAAATAACAATAGGTAATAACAAGTATCAAATCAGATACAGATCCTCAATACATAAAAACACAGGGCATCCCCTGGTTCAATACATAATACAAATATAACTGGGACTCAAAGGAACGGGGATCAATTAGCTGGTGCTCCACTCTGACCAGCCTGACTACCTGAAGATCCTGCAAATGGGCAACGCAGACCCACAAGACACAAAATTAGGAAAGGAAATACGAGGTCAAGCCTCAGTACGAAGAGCTATCAAAACAGCTAATCATGCAACATGCTATAAATCAATGCTATGAAATGCATGAGGGCTATCAAGGAAATCGGTAATCAAGACCAGCATATCGACTGGCAAATCAACTCAAGCGAGCCTCTATACCACGCACAGCCAATCGGCCGGTGGAAATCATCGATCGGTGATCATCGGGGCCCGTCAGCCCATCACAGCTCGGTGGTAGACACTCGAATCCGACAGTCACCACTCCGATGGTAGCGTTGGACTTTTCGGGCACGACACATCTGTCGGCTAGTTACAACGTGGCTCTCAATCAGGTCATCAATCAATCTGTCAATCAGGATCAAGATGTATGCATGAATTCAATAATCAATTCTCAATGCATACAACATCAATACGTGGAAACAGAATATATAACTCAAGAAATTCATCAAACTGTTTCATGTAAATCACAGAATCAACCCAGCAGATTCATAACATGAAAAACAGCCATGTCCACGCTCAAAGCTGTTAGAGTTGCTCCAATTCGTACCTCAAACTTCACAATCTACCTCAAAAAATTCGAACAGGGCACGGCAGAACTCACGGCCTGAGAAAACAGATTTCTACTGGTTCGAAATTCACGGCAGAAGGCTTCAAGGAGCTGAAATCTGTTCAAGGTAGCTAATGTCTTAGCTCAAATCTGAATATTTATACCATAACACCTACGGCCAGAACTTATCTCTAGTTCTATTCATCTACGTAGGTATTAACAACAAGGCAAAGCTCAAAACCGAGAAGAAACTCTTACCCAGAAGCTCGAAAGAGCTGAAGAACGACCGTAATATATTTCTCAGAAATCTTCGAACCTCCAGCAACTTCGCGTTTCCCTTCCAACGCTGATTCAGGGTCTCAAATGGGTAGTAATCGAAAGAGCTAGACAATGGGAATTCAGCGCCACCAAAATCATCCAAAATGAAGTCTGAAATCGACAGAAATCTAGGGAAGAAACGTTCGGGTGAACAGTAGCTAAAACGAGGGTTTCAAGAATGTCGGGGAGAAACAGAGGAATATCAGTGTCTCAAATATTCTAAGTGTTGTCCAACACTTATATTTAAATTCCTCAATTCAATAGCTACTGAACGATTCAAACACCGACGAAAACAGATAGTGTCTCAAATATTCTAAGTGTTGTCCAACACTTATATTTAAATTCCTCAATTCAATAGCTACTGAACGATTCAAACACCGACGAAAACAGATTCCTGCAACAAATCCTAGTGCCAAACAGATTTCTCAAATCAGCGCTCACATCCCTCAGATTCCAGCGTTAACACTAACTCTCGCGTAACAAGTCAAAACGACAGCGTATCGGTGACATCTGAATGCTCCAACGTTAATACACAACAGATCCCTTCGCTCGCACAAATCAAAACGATGACGCAGCAATCCACTAAAGAAATCTGAACGCTATCGCTACCGCTGGAGAAGTCTGAAAACAAGCGCTCACACGCTACACAGCTCTGACCTACGTTGACATCTGCTGAACCAACCAAACAGACTTTTCACTAGCGCTAAGCCAAAACGGTGTCGCACCAACTTACCCACACGACGACGTTTTGCAACTAATACAAAAATACGCTAAGGCAAAGTCTGAATTAATAGCGCTAGCAGATCCCTCCTCCAGCGAGACATCTGAAGCCACAAAACGACGGCGTAGCGCTTCTAGCGCTAAAATGCTACCATCAGATCTCTCTCTCCCTGGCAGATCTCTCACTCCACCAGACTTCATCGAACAACAGCGTTTCACTATAATTCGCAGCAATTCACGTAAACACTCGGAAAACCAGATCTCACCCAAAACGGCAGCGTTTCACTTCTAAACGCTAGGGAATCAGATATCTACCTAAAATTCACCAATTCGACTTCAAATCTCAACCAGATTTCACCCGAAAGAAGCTTACAACTCGAAGCACAACATCTCAAGGAGAAATCCGAAAATCATCAACCAGAATTCACCAAAATCTAAAATCTGAAATCTGTCTGAAAATTCGAAATTACAAAATCTCATGACTAATCCTAAACAAATCCGATTAATCACTATTTCGGATTCTCAATCCTCACAAGTATACAATGTATCCTAAGCCACTCAGCTGGCCGCACAAAACTGAACTCTTAGTATCAACACCTCAAATAGCTCGTAGGCTGTGTATTACAAATGATTGTATGAAAGCTTCTTCGAATGAATAGGAATTGAAAATTCAAGCCTAGCAGATTCATTTCTGAGCTGAAACTGGAATGCAACAGATTGAAATATTTCTGTGAATAGTAGTTGCAGCATAGTGAAAGACACAACAGCTCTTCTTTTCTCAATTGATTTCCGATCAATTTTGTATCATCAATTGCATAACCCCTTGCCTTGTTTGAACGCCTATTCTTTTTATCTATTTGATACAACGATAGGAAAAGTTACCAGTAGGCATTTTGTCGACAGCCAACAATTTGACCGCATGAAATAGTACTGATATTCAAGTACAAATGTTGGCACTGAAAATGATAACGAATATCAAATTTGTTTGTAGTGTTTACTGTTTGTTGTCTCGTTCATTGCTTCTCTGATCAGATCGTGTCTTAGAGCCTATTGTTCTGAACTTCATTCTGAACTGTATTTGAAATCTGGAATCCCCTCTGATCTGATCGTCTCTAAGTTGTTTTCTTCTCTGAGCTGATTCGACGTCATCGTCTGATCTGTTAACTACAAAGCTCCGAGTTGATCTCCCAGAGCTGATTTTCTTGTCCTTAATCATCTTAGCTCTAATCTGATCGTATATATCTCGAGCTGATTTGTCCTTAATTAGCTTGGCTCTAATCTGATTGTATATATCCCGAGTTGATTTGTCCTTAATCAACTTAGCTCTAATCTGATCGTATATATCCCGAGATGATTTGTCCTTAATCAGATTAGCTCTAATCTGAACTCCCTGAGCTGAGTTGTCCTTAATCGGCTTGGATCTAATCTGAAATAAAAATTGTACAGAACTCTGACCCGAGCTGATCGATTTGTCTTTGAGCTGAATTCTTTGTCTTCACCAAAACTTAATTTATCCAACAATTTTCCCCTTTTTTGTGATGACAAAAGTTAGACAGAAGGAAAATGATTTTATTAAATCTCTTGTGAAAGAATACAAAGAATTTCTTTCCTATACAATTCCTTGTAAGATGAAATACTTCTAATCTGAGTTGAAACTACTTCAACAACTAGAGCAATTTTGGACGTTTGCTACCTTCCCCCTTTTTGACATCACCCATGTCTTTTAAGCACTCAAATACCTCAGCCATTTGAGAGCTGAGAATAGAGATTTTACTTTAGAGCTGCTGATGATTGTCACGCATTTGTGAGACGATTCTGTTCTCCGTAGATGCCAACATGTCGTCCATTCGCTTGTACAACAACTTCTTGGATTGCTGAAAAATCATATTCGACAAAGGTTTTCTCATCCCTCATATTCATGTCGTCCATTCGCTTGTACAACAACTTCTTGGATTGCTGAAAAATCATATTCGACAAAGGTTTTCTCATCCCTCATATTTTTAACTGTATCTTGAAGCTCTTGGATGATTCCTGTCATTTTCTGAAGATCAGATGAAGGCAAATCTGGTGACGCTAACTGAGTACTTAGCAGATTGTCGTGCTCTATAAGATTTGGAGAGTCTGAGCTTAGAGAATGTGCTGCTGCTTCAGCCGCAATATTGACTACCTCAGCAAAATCTAGGTCCTACTCCTACAGATTCAGCCTGAACTGTACCGGTTTGTTCCTCTGAAAACTGTACAACAGCCAAAGTTGAATCTGAAGCCTGATGCTCTTCCTCAACGAAAACTGGTTCATGAGCATGATGCTCAATCATCACGGGTGCCTCAAAGGATTCTGGAGCTTCAGTAGCTTCCTCAAAAAATATTGGCCTATGGAGGGAAGCTCCTCCACCGCAATAAGCTCCTGAGCTGATTGCTCAGTCATGGCTTTGTCAGCTTCTTCAGATTAAGCAGTGGTCCCTAGATTGAAAAAGGTACGCACCTCAGCCTAGGTGACTCCTGGAGTATCTTCTTGAGAGAAATTCTTTGAGGCTGAGGATTCAGGAACAAGGACCGGACCAACTATAAAATGCTGATACCTATACTGCTTTGTGACCTGTTTAAGCTCTCTTTCCAAAAATCATATGCACATAAGATCACGGTTGGTAGAGGGTGCAACTTTGTCAAATTCTTTCCAATGTGTCTACAGCTCCCTGCAGCTTCTCTTCATACATCCAATACAAGACCAGCAACCGCCGCTGCAACAACTCAGAAACCTTTTTGAAACCTTTTTGTCTCAGCTCACAACATAAATCATCTTCCAATTTAGCCATGCAGCCTATGAGTGTCATTTTCCTGATTGTGTTTAGCCTCAACTCAGTCCTGAACCATACCCATTTATCAAATAAAGACATTTTGGAAGACACGTATTCCCAAGATGATTGAATCACAAGTAAACAGTGCTCTTCGACTAGGTTTGGTTGGGCAAAAGCTTCAAGGATTTCTTTGCCCTTTGCAACTGGATCTCTCTTAGGAAGGAAATGGGTTGCCCAATTTATTTTCTGATTTCCACCGGGGAACACCACTCCACTCCTATATACTGTTGATTGATGTCCAGTGTGTACACTGGGTTACTAGATTTGTAAAGAAAGATTTTCGGATGCTGCCTTTTCCACAGCTGAAGCTTTAGCAGGAATGTCAGAGAGAGGCTTCACTAGCTTTGGTCATTTGTTCCTATTCTTCTTCCTAATCTTCGGTAGCTCCAATGAAGATGTGGACTCAGAATCAGATGGCACAAAAAAGAGTTTGCGTTTGGACTGTTGGCCATCTTTTCTGGTAGAGGATATTATAGCCAGAGGGCGCTCAGAAACGTCTGAGCTGGACTCAGAACGTAATTGGACTAAAAAGGTAGAGCCCTATACTGCTAACTTCTTCTGCTTAAGCTTCTTCTTATTCGGCTCAACAGCTTCATCTGCCTTATCCTCAGATAGTTTGCTCTCTTCACAGTTTTTGGGAGCAGAGGCTTGGTTCTTCTTCAAATAAATGTGAACTGCCTTGATGTTCAACACTTTGAGAGTGTAGAGACACGGATTCCCCAAGATCCGCTTTCAACAATTTCTCCAGCAGTAGGCTGAGCTACACGGAGTATCCTTGCGATTGCTTGCCAAGCATGGAAGCCATGGCAGCCAGAGTTTGAAATAGCACATGCTCCCAGTTAATCTTAATGCCGGAACTGATCGCCACCATCATATCAAATAGTTCCGTAGTCTCGGAATCAAACTAACCAGCTTTGGCAGTCAGCGTCTTGGCCACAATATCATTCAACAGCCGATATTCCAACTTCATTTCCCTCTTTTTGCCGGAGGGTTTGAAAGGAGCATCGGCGGCCAAAAACAGAACCTTCATGTCAGCCACGGCTAGGACCGAAAGTCTCGAGAAACTGATAATGCCCTTCGATTGAAGATGGAACGTCTAAGAGAACACGTCTTTAGTTATCACCAGTTTCTTCTTGACCATTGTGCTTACAATCGCCTCCACAATAACTGTGGCATTGGCGAAGAACTAATTCAGAGCTTCCTCAAACACAAAGCCAAAAACCCACACAGCCCTGATTCCTCCAAGGTTTTGAACACACTGTAATAAGCGCAGTGTCTGGGTCCGCCTCCTCTGCCTGCATCACGTAAACTCTCCCGGTGGCAGGCTTCTTCAGTTGCGGGCACTCAAAAGACAAGTGGCCCGGCTGCTTGCACTTGAAGCAGACCCCAGCTCCCATGAAGCACTTCCCGGAATGCTGCTTCCCACAAGTAGGGCATGTGGGTTTGTCTGTCTGAGCCACAGAACTTGGAGCCTGCTGTCCTTGGGATCTTCCAGAAGTAGTGAGCTTCGCCACTGGTCTCGCGGTCCCCTGTCCTGGAGGTCTAGGTGGCCCAGTGAACGGCCTCTTGGTCTTTGGCGGTTGATGATGCTGCGCTTGGAAAGGCCTCTTCCTCTGCGCCTCGGCATGCAGATCTTTCCGTGTCTGCTCAGATCGAAAATCTCTCTTCAGTGCCGTGGCATAGTCTGAGGGATCTGACATCAGCACATCCCGACGAATAGCGGGGCTCAAACTGTTGGGATCCGGATCACGCCTCCCGGCGAGGCAGCGGAAGAACGAAAAATAATATCGGGAGACGATCAATACGATAAAAAAAATATGCTATGACATTCATAGGGCGTTTAAGATGGCTACCTTGCTGGCAACTCGTGCCTAGCTCCGACCGGTTTCGTAAAGAAAACGGCACTTCACGGTAGGCGGCGGTAGATATCGTCAATCAGGTCCACGACCGGATACGGGATTCCTTCGTCAGCATGCACTAGAAGGCCTGACGAGATTGGCGCGGACGGATTCTCCTCGTCAAGATTGGCCGGAAACGATTTTCCGGCGAAGAGAGGCGGCGGCGCACGGTGGCGGCGGCGGCGGCGGCTTATGGAGAGGAGGGAGTGCGGCGGCCAATATTAGGTTTAGGGTTTAGTATCAAGTGTTAAGTTGTCTTACAATTAAAGCCTAAGTCTATTTTAAATAGACTTAGTGATGGGTTTGGATCCGGCCCAACGGGCCCGGGTCCAACGGATGAACATTCGGTTCATCCCCATCACCGGACTTCATCGTAACTCCGATCGCCGATCAGATCGGACCGATCGACTCAGTTTCCAAAACTGAATACTATGATCTGAAAAACCATTTTTCAGAACCCCAGTGCAAAATGACCATTTTGCCCCTCAACAGCGGGAAATCCCGATTTGACTCCTGTTGACTTTTAGGAAGTCGCACTCCCCAAAATCCTCTTCGTCCGCTCAACACATTGAGCTGAGTCCGTGCGGGAATCTTGAATCCAGTACTTGTGTGACCCTCAATGGTTCAGGGATACAGCTAGCCGTGGGCCCACAACCATTGTGGCTCCGGAATCACAATTCCGGACTTGCCCAACGGATCATGGTAAAAGCGTCTAGCAACATCACCCCATGATCCCCTAGGTATCACTGATAGTGCCTGCAAGAACCAGTTGGTCGTGGTTAGCGTACGGTACGGTCCTTTCAATCCATATATCCTGATCAGATCAACGACCATTGGTAAATCGAGAGTCGCTATAGATCCGATAGCTATGCGTACATCTTGGAGATCGAATAGTGACATCGCGAGTGTAACTAGGTAAAC
>KV006942.1:32436-42711 GCA_001598015.1 Dorcoceras hygrometricum
GTAGATATCGTCAATCAGGTCCACGACCGGAGACGGGATTCCTTCGTCAGCCTGCACTAGAAGGCCTGACGAGATCGGTGCGGATGGATTCTCCTCGTCAAGATTGGCCGGAAACGATTTTCCGGCGAAGAGAGGCGGCGGCGGCGCACGGTGGCGGCGGCGGCGGCGGCGGCTTATGGAGAGGAGGGAGGGCGGCGGCCAATATTAGGTTTAGGATTTAGTATCAAGTGTTAAGTTGTCTTACAGTTAAAGCCTAAGTCTATTTTAAATAGACTTAGTGATGCGTTTGGATCCGGCCCAACGGGCCCGGGTCCAACGGATGAACATTCGGTTCATCCCCATCACCGAGACTTCATCGTAACTCCGATCGCCGATCAGATCGGACCGATCGACTCAGTTTCCAAAACTGAATACTATGATCTGAAAAACCATTTTTCAGAACCCCAGTGCAAAATGACCATTTTGCCCCTCAACAGCGGGAAATCCCGATTTGACCCCTGTTGACTTTTAGGAAGTCGCACTCCCCAAAATCCTCTTCGTCCGCTCAACACATTGAGCTGAGTATCCGTGCGGAAATCTTGAATCCAGTACTTGTGTGACCCTCAATGGTTCAGGGATACAGCTAGCCGTGGGCCCACAACCATTGTGGCTCTGGAATCACAATTCCGGACTTGCCCAACGGATCATGGTAAAAGCGTCTAGAAAAATCGCCCCATGATCCCCTAGGTATCACTGATAGTGCCTGCAAGAACCAGTTGGTCGTGGTTAGCGTACGGTACGGTCCTTTCAATCCATATATCCCGATCAGATCAACGACCATTGATAAATCAAGAGTCGCTATAGATCCGATAGCTATGCATACATCTTGGAGATCGAATAGTGACATCGCGAGTGTAACTAGGTAAACACATTTACCTAAAACACTTCTAGTACTCTGGCCAAAGATTTATACACTATTATCCCCTCAGATAGCATAGGATATCCACGCATGTCTGCGAGCGGTGAATCCTCGACAACGATGCATCGACTCCTACATGCATCGGGGCCTCACCCAATCCCGACCCCAAGTGAGTCGGAAAACGGGTCAAAGTGAGACGCCTATCATGTAGAGTCTCAATAACGTTTTGAGTCGTGAGGACTAATCAGTACAACCAAGACCTCGGACTTATCCACTCGACAAATGGTAACCACTTGGAAAGTCCGAAGAATACACAGTGACTATTAGATGTGTTTCATGATAGCCGTCATACACACTATCACATCTAACATACACTTTAGTGCATTCTAGGTCTTTACTCAACGCAATTGTAAATCGTCATACACACAATGAAAGTAAAGAATGCCATATAAATAAAATGCGAATATCATATATAAAGATTGTCATATACAAGAGTCTATAAACCCACACGCCACAAGTTGGCTAGTTGGGCATCTACTCTAACACAAACCGTCCAAGAAATGTTGTAGCTTCTCAGCGGGATCGTCAGCGATGAGGGGTGAAAAGTGGCAGCCCCTGTCGAACTTCTTCACATACTCTGCCACAGATATGTCTCCTTGCCGGAGGTTCCTAAACTCCCTCTTCAGTCTCGCTTGTACGTCCGACGTAAAGTACTTGTCATAGAAGATCTTTTTGTACTCCTCCCAAGTCAAAGAGTCCACATCCACCATCTTCTATGCCCCTTCCCACCAGAGGGCAACGTCATCCTTCAGTTGGAAGATGGCGCAGCTGACCCGGGCAGCATCCTCCATGTATCTGAAGATCGTCTCTAAAGTCCCGACCCATCCCTCAGCCATGAATGGATCGGTAGTACCGGTAAACTCCGGCGGCCCCATCTTACGGAACTTATCATATGGCATCTCGGTCCTGACAGCCTGTGAAGTCCCGACATTATGTCTCAAAATCTGTACAAGCCCAGCTAGAACCTGCTCGCTGGAGCTCAACGGTGGTGGTGGAGGCGGCGTAACTTGTCGTTTGGGAGGCATCTGGGGTTTGTAACGAATTTCACTACTTAATCTCAACATGCTTCAAAGTAAATAATATATGCAACAAATAATCTCAAAACATAATCACATCGATATACACATAATAAACATAAACTGGAAGTAATCGAGCAATTATATAAAGCAGTCAAACACTAACACTTACAGACTTCGAGGCGAGACTCCTTGAGCTTCCTGCAGTCAGCTGTAGGCACAACCCAAACCAGAACCATGCTATGATACCAACTTAAACGTCCCTCTACTACAACTGCTAAACCAATCATTTTAAAAGGATTTCTAATGCGGAAAAAAGACTTGGAAAAATCAGTGTTGGTACAGTGGGAGCAGTCGTTAAATCTGGGGTCTTACAGATGGTATCAAAGCCGACCTCTCTTAGTACGATGTGGTTCGGGGACGAACCAAGCGGAAGCTGGTGGGCATGTGAGGTCCGGGGCTCAAAAAGAGGGCGGGGAGTGATCGTCGGTGCCAAGAGGTTGCACGGACAATGAGCGGCTCCTGGAAGTTTCTCAGGGTGCGTGCGAGTGAGGACAAGACGTGCATGCTCACCTGAATCCAAAGGAACCGAGGAGAAGCCGTGACTCTCCATCCACGACCGATCTCCCAACCTCACGACTCCACTCCTTCCCACACGTCTAGATCTATGCCTTGGCTGCCAAGTTCATGAAAAGTTTATGTTAACCTACAAATCAAGCATCATATTCTGAATTTAAAATATCAAATCCTTTAGATCTACACACACAAATTAATATTGCTTGAAAGATGCATCAATGATGCTTTGTACTTGCCTTAAACTTACAACCAAGATGATGCTTGTTGCGAGGAGGATGGAGGAGCACCACTAGAACACACCAAAGGGGGTGCTTGAAGCCTTAAAGGAGGGGAAAAGCTTGGATCCACAAGAAGGGGATGGGGGTGATGGGGGAGAGGGGCGGCGGCTTTTGAGGGGGAGGGAGCTAGGTTTTTCCCTTTTTTTTGTGAATGAAGTGTGTTGAATAATGGTTCGTTTGTGGCCAAGGGTTGTGTCCAAGAGGGTTATGAGAAGGTCCAGGGGTCTTTTGGTGTCTGGTCTAGTGTCTGGTCGTGCCTTTGGTCGAAAGAAGTGGTCGGTTTAGAGGAATTGACAGCACCTAGGCTGGTTTGCCCCCTGTGCGCGACCAGCGTGATTGCAGACATCGGGTTGGTTACAACCGTAAATATTTTTGAAATTTCTTTGTTCCAGAGTCCATTACGTCGAGTTAGGCTTATGTGGGTCTAAGTTCGAGGTCATTTGGTTAAGAAATGAATTTTATATGATTTTTACGGTTTTATCGCGCAGAATGGGTCTTTCGGGGTATTTTCGGGAAAGTTGGAAAATTGAGTCCTAGGGGCTTTCAAAATTCATGAATGACTTTACCTTATGTTTTAAATATATTATGAACTTTTTTTAAGCATTTTTAGCATTTATGAGATTTTTAATATTTTATGAAAATTTAAGGCATAGAAAATGATTTTTAGCATGTTTGACTATTTAAAGTGCATATGCTTACTTTTAAAGTATTTATGGGTAGAATGTTTTTGAGGTTATGAAATTTATTTAATTATTGAGGATTTGAGAAAATTATTTGAGGCAAGAATGAGGAAAAATGACTTTTTTTGAATGATGAGACTTGATTGTGGTTTTTCTATGACGGATATGGGGTCGGGAGACGTTCCGCTTGCCATATCAAAATGACGGGTCTGGGCTTCAGATAAGTACTGAAGTGCCTTTCCAACTGACGGGTCTGGGCTCCAGATGAGTACTGGAGTGCCTTTCCAACCTAATACTAGTGTTTATTAGCTTGATCAAGCGACTTGAGGTTGAGGGACCACAGTATAGGAACGGAATTCATGAGGAAATTTTTTTTAGCAAATTTATTTTATGCATGCAACGTTATTGAGGATTTATATGTTTATGCTTTTATATTTCAGAAAAGAAATTATTTTAAGTAGGAATATTTTATTTGCATGTGCATGTATTATTTATTATTCGTTATTCCTGTTTTGTACTTGTTGAACCTTTAGACTCACTATGCTTGTTGGATGCAGATGAGACCGAGATCGAGATCGAGGGGCAGGATTCCTGAGCGGGCTGCAGTCGAGCTTGGCACTTACCCAGCGACCTGTGTTTTTCCGCTTGAGCTTGACAGTGATGTTTTGATCGGCGAGATACATTGTTTTAAGTTGTTTTATCTAGTTGGCGGGAGTTTGATGACCTAGCATGATTTTAAATTACCGCGCAGATTCTAAAACCTTTATTTTGTTAGGAGTTTCGAGTATTCATTTATATTTTTGTCTAATTGTTACACTTTATTTTAAAATCATGTGTGAATTGGAGTTATTAGCTGTTTTATAAAAAAAAAAAAAAAATTCCAGTTTTTTTCTGGATTAAAAATCCTTTTAAAATTAATTGTTTGGCGGTTTAAGTAAGGGGTGGGTCGTTACAAACCCCAGATGCCTCCCAGACGACAAGTTACCCCGCCTCCTCCACCACCGTTGAGCTCCAGCGAGCAGGTTCTAGCTGGTCTTGCACAGATTTTGAGACAGAATGCCGGGACTTCACAGGCTGCCAAGACCGAGATGCCATATGAGAAGTTCCGAAAGATGGGGCCGCAGGAGTTTACCGGTACTACCGATCCATTCGAGGCTGAGGGAAGGGTCAGGACTTTAGAGACTATCTTCAGATACATGCGACTGGAGGATGATGCCCGGGTCAGCTGCGCCATCTTCCAGCTGAAGGATGACACTGCCCTCTGGTGGGAAGGGGCAGAGAAGACGGTGGTGCGGACTCTTTGACTTGGGAGTAGTTCAAAAAGATCTTCTATGACAAGAACTTTATGCCGGACGTACAAGCGAGACTGAAGAGGGAGTTTAGGAACCTCCGGCAGGGAGACATGTCTGTGGTAGAGTATGTGAAGAAGTTCGACAGGGGCTGCCACTTTTCTCCCCTCATCGCTGACGATCCCGCCGAGAAGCTACAACATTTCTTGGACGGTTTGAGCCCCGCTATTCGCCGGGATGTGCTGATGTCAGACCCCTCGGACTATGCCAAGGCACGGAAGAGAGCCTTTCAATCCGAGCAGAAGCTGAAAGATCTGCATGCCGAGGCGCAGAGGAAGAGGCCTTTCCAAGCGCAACGTCATCAACCGCCACAGACCAGGAGGCCGTTCACTGGGCCACCTAGACCTCCAGGCCAGGGGACCGCGAGACCAGCGGCGAAGCCCGCTACTTCTGGAAGACCCCAAGGACAGCAGGTTCCAAGGCCTGTGGCTCAGACAGACAAACCCACATGCCCGACTTGTGGGAAGCAGCATTCCAGGAAGTGCTTGATGGGAGCTGGGGTCTGCTTCAAGTGCAAGCAGCCGGGCCACTTGTCTTTTGAATGCCCGCAACTGAAGAAATCTGCCACCGAGAGAGTTTACGTGATGCAGGCAGAGGAGACGGACCCAGACACTACGCTTATTACACATATGAACCATGTCTTCATTGTCCATATTCAGCACTGAGTCAAAGTTAACCTGAAGAGCATTGTTAACGAAGGTAGCCATCTGAAAATGTGAAGAGTTAGTAGATTTGAGGGATTTTAGAGTTGAGAGAAAATACGTATCTGCTACGAGAAAACTTAGAAATTATTTTAACGTGTTCGAACAATGAGAGATAAAAGTATAGTGGACACGTGCCATTCTAAGAATTAAAAACTTTTGAATTTTCTTAGAGAGTGACCGCCCGATTTAAAAGGAATTTAAAAAGATGATCTCAACCGTTCGATTTTACTATATCAGAACAGAAACATTAGTTCAAAAACCTTGTAACATCTAACTGTATTTGTCCCTAAGCTGTATCAGATCAGCACGAACCTCGATTAGGTCGGAGACATTCAGTATACTTTTGTTCTTATCTGTTTGAATTTCTTTGTTACCCCCTGAACAAATGCTCACATAATAAAATTAAGACATATCTAAGAGACGTAAAATATTTCTAAAATAAGAAAACTTAGCGTCCAGTAGAGATTTTGTGAAAATACCAGCTACTTGATGATATGTTGGAACATAATCCACACGGATGTCCTTTTTCAGCACATGATCTCTTATGAAATGATGTCTAATGTCAATATGCTTAGTCCGTGAATGCACCACAGGGTTCTGAGTGGTTGCGATAACACTTGTGTTGTCGCAAAAGATGGGTGCCTCAGATTTATCAACGTCATACTCTCTAAGCTATTGTTGGATCCATAAAATCTGAGCACAATAGCTTCCGGCTGCTAAGTACTCTGTCCTCAGCTGTGGATGTCGTGATTGATGTCTGCTTCTTGCTAAACCAGGAAATTAATCTATCACCCAAGAATTGACAAGTTCCACTCGTGCTACGCCGATAAATCTTACAACTTGCGTAACTGCATCTGAGTAACCAATTAAAGTTGAACTTGAGTCATCGGGATACCAAAGACCCGCGTTCTGAGTGCCCTTTATATATTTAAAATACGTTCAACAACAATGAAATGGGATTGTCTTGGATCAGCTTGGAGACGTGCACACATGAATACCGCTAACATAATGCCAGTTGATAGGATCAATTAGGATCGAAAAGAGGCCTAGGAGTTCAGAAGGGGAGGGGGGGGGGGGGTGGGGGGAAACAAATAATGTGCGGAAATAAACCGATTAAACAGTGAATAGTAAAAATAACGATGCAGATAATGTAAATAAGAGTAAGGGTCAAGAATTTTTTCTGGAAGTTCGGATCTCAATCCTACGGCTCCCGTTCTTTTCCTTTTCAGGAAGGTTCCACTAGGAGATTTGATGAATACAGCTTCTGTAAACACCCAGTCACTAGAGCCTCGCTCAAGGTGAACTCCTAGCACCACAATACAATGCAGATTACACTGCTAAATACAACAAATGACTTATTAGAACTGCTTCATGTAGCACGTTCTTTACAGACTCTGTTTGAATATTACAATGGATACAACACACACACAGTTTGTAACAACTTCTGGTTCTTTGAACAATATGAATATTTGTCTAAGGTGAACCAGAAGGAATCTCTCGAAGATATATAGTGAGAGCTGGGATATCGAATGGTTTAAAAATTGAAAGATTTTTCCCTAAGAATTAGAGAGACGGATATTGTGAATCGACCGAGAGAGCTTCTCTGTAGAATCACTTTAGCTATTTATAACATCCATCTTCAACGGTCATTTAATGAGCCAGTAGACAAAAACCTCATTTGAATATCTTCACTGTATCGTGCATTAATTGCTCCGTTAATGCTGAGTAGAGGTTTGTCTGCTGTTGTCAGAGCTTTGTTGACTTTTATACCAAAGTGGGTAAACATCGTATACACCAACTCTGCGTTCTGCAGAATATACTCTAAGTAGCTCTGATCTTGTCTCTCTTCAATCCATATTGTCTAACATGCTTTATCTGATTAAATCTCGATCGTTGAATCATCTGGAATAAATATCTGATAAGATCTGAAACTGAAAGCTGTTCGGTTCTGAGCTCAAATCTGATTCAGACTGATTCGAATAAATCGACTTCACGATCTTTCTCATTACGTTTCTTCCCCCTTTACTCTCTAACAATATCTTCTGATCTGAAATCTGATATATATATAACCTCTGAAATACTTTGAGTAGATTCTGTCCAAATCTGAGTCTCTGTTACTGATCAAATCTGATAACTAAGCCTCTGTACTGAATCTTATACCTCGGATCTGAGTTGCTCTTATCTGATCTGAAAAACTCTCTTCCCTTTTATATACTCTCTTCCCAATCTCTCGGGTCTGAATATACTTCTTTCCTTTATACAACCAGATCGTGATAAACTCTCTTTCCCGTTTAACACGATTACTAGAAGGTCCAGATCTGAGTATTAAATTCAGTTCTATCTTCTTTTCGTTATCACCAAAACTTATAAATTTTCTCTTAACAATTTCTCCTTTTTTGATGATGACAAAACTTAGAAGCCTATGACTTAAATAGAGACAAAAATAAATTGCTCCAAGTCGGCTATATATAATCAATGTAAAACAGCTAAGTACAAGAGTTTTGTACAAGAACTGAAATAAGAGAAATATGCTCATCCAAAACAATAGCTGAATCCTCTAGAACTTCTGGTTCCTCCTCCTCTGTTTGATCCTCCACCTCTGTTTGATCCTCCACCTCTCTTAGGTGGTTCACTTCTACTGCCACCTTCACCAGGTCTGCTACTTCCACTACCAGGTCTACTTCGATCATCAGGCGGCGGACCTCTACTACTCTCTTCCCCCTTTTTGTCATCATGCCCTCTATTAATGTAGGAAATGATTTCAGACAGTTGAGCACGAATACTAGTGGGGCCCTTCTGTGTTTCCAAACGGAAGGTAGTCAGTTCTTATGACAAAATAGCCTTTTGAATCTGCACTTCTTGTGGACATCATTGATTTCAGCTCTAAAGACCATCTCCTGGTGAGAGCAAGCTTGTGCAAACCCCATCTCAAGCCCTGTAATTTTTCCTGAAAGAGCAGCCTTGAGTTCGTCTATATTGTCAAGAGTCGACAGCTGCTAAAGTCTAATCTGATCGATAGAAGCCCGAAACTGAGCAATAGAGTCTGTGAAATCCGTGGGAAGAACAACAGTTGGCATTGCAATCTGAGAGGGCTGAAGACTCACATCTGTAAAGTACATACGGGAAGCACTAGAAGAAGGACTGGATGGAATCGCATCTGGAGATCTTGGTCTGATAGAAACTGAACTCTCTGAACTAGAACTGAAATAAATAAACTGTATCTCTGGCTGTACAAAGAAGTCATAAAAACCTTCAACATCTAGACGATGCTGAAACGCGTTAAAAATTCCTGTCGGAACTGCATCTATATCCACAACTGGACCTGCTTCAACTATATCTCTGCACAAATTATATGTACCAATGGGCAGAAGATGTCCAAAAAATGAAAAATGAATAATATCTACACATATCTCTTCCCAATTCCTCTGTACAATACCGGAGTAAGGCTTTCTAGAATCTAGATCTTGGTCTGGCTCAATGAATATGCAAATTGGAGCAAACACATCCACAAAAGGCCTTTGCGGCAGCTGCTTCTTCTTGCGAGAAATAGCTTGTACATCTGACCTGCACCCGCATCTCCACCAGGGATCTGAACCCTCTGCTATTGTACAAGACCCGTCAATTAAGATCAGCGACCTCACCCAGCTGGTGTCACTAGCCACCTCATGGGGCACCACCAGCTGGGTTAAACCCACGACCAGCTGTAGAACCTGGGTTTCCTGAAAACAACACAACAAAGAAACAAACCAAGCCCCAGAGGGACATGTGGTCAAACCCCAGTACGGAGAGCAACAATAAAACAGCAATAAACAGCAAGGAATAAAATGCAGATGCTATGCATGAGACGCCGAACAACAACGGGAAGCTCGACCTACAAGGGAGCTAAGGAACTCAAACATAGCTCCAAGAATCATCAACAACATACAGTGGCCACGGGGCGTGTTCACAGTGTGGTAGTGAGCCACTCGCCATGACACTACACCCACTTATCAGATGCATCAAACAACTCAACCTGCTGTTGCCTCGCCCATGAACTGTGGTAGTTAACCACTCGGCGCATGGTGGCTACGATCCCAGCAGGAAGATGAGAGTGCGGTATTGCCGCTCGCCCTCACATCCTGGTAAGAAACAACAACAATACAACAAGGTACAAAGGCTACCAAAACTGGGAAAAGGAATACCATGCGTGTATGCAACATGCTGAAATGCAGGCATATAAAATATGCAACACAGCAATAACACAACAGCATACACAATCCTCAACAGGGCACAGCAGGCACGGCCATTCCACATACCAGCAACTACAATCATCCAAGCCATAATCTCGCTGTAATATAAGCTCAAATCCGTACCTTATACTGAGCAACAACTAACACTGCGAGAAATCCCGAAGACTCTGGTAAAAGCCTGTTAAACACACGGCATACACAACATAAATCTAACAGGTTGCTAATCAAGCTCACGACTGGGAGTCTCACTCGACCAGATGCTCAATATACCTCAACAATTACATAGAAAGCTTAAAACTATGGCTAGGAACAAGGTCTCACCGAAAACCAGAACGTAGTTCTACCAAATCGACGCAACACTCGAACGGCAGCAACTTCGCGTTCCTCGACTAGCCAATTACAGCTTCTAAAACTGGTACGAATTGGAAGATCTTCTCAAGAGGAGTCCAACGCTACCTCGCACGAGCAAAACAACCACTGGAAAC
>KV006942.1:43021-61277 GCA_001598015.1 Dorcoceras hygrometricum
AAGAACCAACGGCTGATTTCTCCAACCATCGCTAAAATAAACTCTCTGCTGGTCATCCAGTCGCAACCTCAAAACGCAGCGTTGCAACTAACTCAAACGACGTCGCTCCACTGACGTCATTATCCAGTCGCAACATCTCGCCAAATACCAGTCGCAAGGCTACAATGACGTTGACCCGCGTTGACCATAGCTCTCGACTGCTCATCCAGACGCAACAACTCCTCGCACAAAACCAGTCGCAGCTACAGTGCACAACCAGTCGCAATATACGAAACACAACCAGTCGCAAGCTACAGTGACGTTCCTCAAGACGTTGTCGTATCTCACCCGATACCAAAAACATGCTAATAACCAACGACTGGTTCCTCGACTGGTCATCCAGACGCACAACTCCTCGCAGCTGGTACCAGTCGCAACACCTCAAACGACGACGTTTAGCGCTCAACACAAAACATGCCAAAATACAAAATCTCCGAATTGTTCAACACACGAAATGGAACCCGAAAATGCAACTCAAACCTTAAAACAGAGATCTAAACCACAAAATCTCTTAATACAAATCCAGGTCTCACACTTCTCCCCCACTAAAAAGGATTTCGTCCTCGAAATCACAACAACAATTCTGAATCAACAAACAACAGCAGAGGCTAAAATAGAAACTAAAACTAACACCAGAACTCGCCCAACACTAGGCCAAGAGTTCAAGATAACTGAGCAAACACATCACAACAACTAAGGAAGAAAATAGCAAAACTACAAGCTACTGGAAAATATAGCCCCACAGCTACTCAAACAGATTCGGCCACTCGCGCTGCATCTTTTCTTCCAGCTCCCAAGTAGCTTCTTCCCTACCATGCTTGCTCCACTGCACCATCACCAAAGGAATGGTCTTATTCCTCAACTGTTTCTCTTTTCTGCCAAGGATCTGCAAAGGGTATTCCTGATAGCTCAACGACTGATCTAGCTCTACCTCGTCAGTTCCAAGCACATGAGACGGATCTGGCTCATACTTCCTCAACATGGAAACGTGAAAGACGTCATGCAGAGAAGATAACTCGGACGGCAACAACAGACGATACGCTAAAGGGCAAATCCTCTCTACAATCTCATACGGACCAACGTAATGAGGGGCTAACTTTCTCTTGCGTCCAAAGCGCATCACACTACGAAACGGAGAAACCTTGAGATACACGATCACCAACCTGAAACTCAAGAGGGCGACGCCTCTTATTCGCATAACTGGCCTGGCGATCCTGGGCAGCTTTCATCCGCTGTCTAATAAGATCCACGTGATCTTTCATTTGCTGCACAAAGTCAGGGGCAGATAGCTGCTTCTCCCCCACTTCTTCCAAACACACTGGCGATATGCACTTGCAGCCATACAAAGCCTCAAAAGGCGCCATGCCAATCGTCACTTGGTAGCTGTTATTATACGAAAACTCAACCAAATACGACGCGTCTAGCCAACTACCTCCGAAATCCAACACAACAGCACGCAACATATCCTCTAACGTCTGGATAGTTCGCTCAGATTGGCCATCTGTCTGGGGATGATACGCGGTACTCATAGCCGATCTAGTGCCCAAAGCTGCCTGCAAACTCTTCCAAAACCTGGAAGTAAACCTCGGATCTCGGTCAGACACGATTGAAACAGGCACACCGTGCAATCTAACAACAAAATCAACGTACAGCTTCGCCATCTTCTTCAACGAGAAGATCATCCCATAGGGAATGAAGTGTGCAGACTTAGACAAACGGTCTACAACTACCCAAACAGCATCGCATCCTCGGCTGGAACGAGGCAAATGCGTTACGAAATCCATCGCAATGTGCTCCCAATTCCATTGGGGCACCTCTAAACTCTGCAACAGACCACCAGGTCTCATCCTTTCGGCCTTAACCATCTGGCAGTTCAAACAACGAGCGACAAAACCAGCAACATCGCTCTTCAGGCCAGCCCACCAAAAGTGCGGCTTCAAAGCATGGTACATCTTCCATGCACCAGGATGAACACTATGTCTGCTACAGTGCGCTTCTCGAAGGATCTCCGTTTGGATGTTTTAACATTTTATATATTCCTCTATTTATGTTTGAAGTATGGATGAGAAAATGATTTTGAAACATTTTAAAAGGGAACGAGCCATACTTTAAGTTTATATTTTTCCGCACATGTTTTAAAAAAAATAAAATAAGAAATTTCTAGAGTCTGGTTTCTTTCAGTTGGTATTAGAGCCAGGTTCTGATGAGGTACTAGCCTGCTGCGTGGAGCTCAGAAGTCGCACTACCAGTCTGTGAGTTTTACTGTTTTACGATTTATGTTTATGATTGCATGTTGTATGTGTTTTAGTTATGTATGAGTTTTTGGCCATAGGGTTTTAAAAATAGACGCTTAGTCATGCACTTAAATTTACGTGATAAGGTTTTGGTGTGTCAGAACAATGCCTCTCTGACGCGATAGGACCCAGCAGGATGATGCTACACCTCCTCCTCCTCCCCCACCACCTCAGTTGACTCCTTATGAGAGAGCTAGCGTGGACATGCTAGCTGGGATTACCAGACTGCTGGAGCGTCAGTCAGAGCGACCTGGGAAGTCGCATGAGGAGGACGTTGCGGAGAGGTTCCGCAAGCAGGGAACTAAGGAGTTTGCTGATACCACCGATCCACTTGTTGCTGAGGAGTGGATCCGATCCATGGAGACTATATATGATTACATGGGTCTAGCGGACGCCGACAAGGTCCGTTGTGCTATTTTCATGTTGAAGGGAGATGCCGCTCTATGGTGGAATGGCGCAGTGGTTGGTCTATTTCTGGAGAGCCTGACATGGGAGGAGTTCAAGAATGTCTTCTTTGATATGTATTTTACCGTGGATGCCCGGAGCCAGCTTATTCAGGAGTTTATGAGTCTCCGCCAGGGAGACAAATATGTTGCTGAGTATGTTAGACAGTTTGAGCGGGGGTGTACCTTTGTGCCCTCGATTGCTACAGTGGAGAGCGAGAAGATGCGGCAGTTTACTGATGGACTGCGACCCGATATCCGCCACAATGTCAAAATATCAGGCCCGGTTCTCAGTACAAACGGCAACTCATACCGCTAATCAAATCAAGCATGAAACATGTCATGTCGTGCAATGCATGAGGGCTGTCAAGGAATATCGAGAATCAAGGCCAACGACTCAGCTGGCAATCAAATCAAATCTCAGAAATCACCGGAACCCAAAACTCAGCGACTCAGCTGGCAATCATGACTCAATGAAAGCGTTTGGATTCCCAGGCACGACGACTCAGCCGACCAATCATGACTCAGTGATAAGATGATTTCCAAAGCACGGTGACTCAGCCGGCAAATCATGCCTCAATGATTATTCAGTATCAAAGGAATTCTGGCTCAAAATGAATTCGTGTATGCAATGCCAATACAATATGAACTCAGCTTACAATAAAGCACATGCAAGTTAGCACGGCAAAGCCATAACAAATCAGTTCAACTTCTTCATGTTGTACACGACTAGGCAATTTAGCTCACAATTATTACCACAACACATACAATCAGCGGAGCGGCTCAGCTCACGCATACAGGCTACTGCAGTTCAGCACATAGACAAACAGACAATACAAGCAGAATCAGCTCACGCCTACAGGGTATGACAGTATAGAATACACACGACTACTCCACGGTGACTCAGCTCACGACCAACTATGTTAACATGATTATCTCAAAGCTGTAATACACGCTCAAGTCGTACCTGCTCAAATCTTTCAAATTACCTCCCAAAGATCACGGCAGAACAACAAGTTCTCTGTCCAAACCCTAGCCCAGACCGACAGCTCAGGATGACCAGAAAGCTCAAATCTGAAACGGAGCCCAACTCATCCGAAAATCACAAATGTACGCAGTTCCTCAGCTATTTCCTCATCCGGACTTCTCCGACCACAAGACCGGTAGGGAAACGATGGTTTGGGAAGGGGTTTCCAGCGGTACCACTCTTGACAAAACTGGTCCGCCGATCTCCAGGAAGTCGAGAAATAAAGGCACGGGTGAACAATGCTAGGGTTTCGCAATAGCGTACGCTCTCGGGAGAGAAATATCTCTAAGTGTAGAAAATGAATAATAATGCGTACACGGTCTAAGTCCACAATATATATACTACTTAGTTCCTCCGGTCCAATCTACAGTGCCTCCTTATCGGCTCAACTCTCTGCACTGTACCAGCTTAGGTCCCAGCTGGTACCAGCTCAGGCATCCAACAGCATGCTGCTTCCCAGCTGGTGCGCACAATAGCTCACGCCCGCTACTCAGGTCACGTCCCCAGCAACTTACGACTATAGTGGTTCCAGATCAGCTCAGACCTCCCCAACATACTCCAGCCCGGACAAAGCAACTCAGTTTGCGCACATGATCCAGCTCGGGTATTCAGCACAGCTCTCGCACCCAGATTGGACCGCACACCTCAGTTCAGATCACGCTCCTAGATCTGTTCTCCAGTTCTGGCAGAACAGCTTGGAGCTCATCTACTGCTCCAGCTTAGGTATTCAAGCAAACCAGATCACGCGTCATCACAGATCGCGCACATTGATCAGATCGATACATATCAGTTCGCGCCAAACCCAGCTCAGCTCAGAGCTAACAGATCAGATTTCGCTTCCAGCTCAGGGATAACAGATTGCACTATCCAGGCTACGAACTAACCAGCTCACGCGAGATCGCGCACATTGATCAGATCGATACATATCAGTTCGCGCCAAACCCAGCTCAGCTCAGAGCTAACAGATCAGATTTCGCTTCCAGCTCAGGGATAACAGATTGCACTATCCAGGCTACGAACTAACCAGCTCACGCGCAACCACAGGTCGGTTCTCACGCTCACAGATCACACAACCACAATTGATTACGCTCTCCCACCAGCTCAGGCTCTCAGCAGATTACGTCTTCGTAGCTTCAGGCCAGATTATGCACTCCGACCAGATTAGAGCCTTCAGCTCAGCTCAGACCTCAAAGCTGACAACAACTTGCACACGCCAATAGGTCGCGCCCATGACAAATCACGCTCAAACATCAACAGCTCCCATCTCGTGCGCTAATAACTCTCGCGTATTACTCCAGCTCAGGAGTTAAACAATCAGTTCTCGCTTGAACTGACCCTCAATAACAGCTTTCGTCCATAGCTGAAAACCACGAATAGCTCTCATCCCAAATGTGCGTCATCATCATCTAACACCTAAGCCGACTTCACCAAATCCAGCATATCTCAATTCCCGAAATCTGGTCCCTCAGCTCAGGGCACCCAGAACATCTCCAAGACGAATCCAGCTTATTTTCTCACGGGAAATCTCATGGCTGTTCAATGCTAAGTTGTTATCCTCAAACAGCTCACAGTAGAGACTCCAACCAACGCAATGGGGCAAATTCAACCCAGAACTGTTCCACCCCAGACCACCCCCCGCCTGATCTGGTTTATACCAACTCGAAAGCTACTAATATCTTACGTCAATATCCTAAGCTGATCACGAATTCACTGTCCCCACTAAACAGCTTACGCTCCACAATTCAGCTCAGAGCTGTTCCACAAGAATAGCAACTCCTCATATGAAAACTCGGCTCAGGCCACCTACCTTTTTCTCATATAGCAGTGTGTACACCATTTTCGAGAACTCCTCTCAACTCATGATCTCCAGAACAGTAAGCTATTCCAAAACTCAGCTTACATTGCTCAGCTTACACCAACCAGCATAGGTCGCGTACTCAAATCAGCTCGCAGTGGTCAACCCAGCTCTCCAGGGTCAACACAGCTCGCGACGTAGCCTCAGGACCAAAGCTGCATCCAGATTAGTTCTATATCCTATAGTACTCTATAAAAGCTCGCACAAGCAGCCCTAGCTTAGGCTTTACAACATAGCTTGGTAAGGAGGAACCCGACCAGCTCACGCCCAAGTTGATCCTCATGGACTTTGAGGCATCCTAACCGTTAATCTCAATTAGTGTTCCTATAACCTGCTCAGATTATAGCACTAATTACCTTGGCTAATTACTGTCCTCACAGACCAGCTGAACCACCTGCAAAACCTGCAATGGACAAACACACGACCAAGCAGCCCCAATGGAAAACAGGTCAAATCTCAGTACGAAGAGCAGTCATACAACAGCTATCAAATAAAACATTCAACATATTGTGTCGTGTAATGCATGAAAGGTAACAAATCATCGGAGCTCAAGCACAACGACTCAACTGGAAAATAATATCTCAGTGGCCACGAGCAGTACCAGAAGCACAATAACTAACTCAACCCGTTGGTTCACTTAGCTCATAAGAGTGTGGGAGCTACCCACTCCGTCCCATAGCAACACAACCGAGAGTGTGGAGCTACTCACTCCATCTCATAGCTGTACAACCGAGAGTGTGGGAGCTACCCACTCCGTTTCATAGCGGTACAACTCACAGTAGGGAGAAGAGGTATACGGGAGCTACCCATTCGGCCACATGCATTCTCAACAGCACAGTTCCTGGTACTAATAGATCAAAAAAAGCAAAAGGCTGACAACGGATGAGCTCAATATGAAATGCATGTACGCAAGGCCAACAGTTTGCGACATACAACTATACAACATATGCAAACCACTTCAGAAATCACACGCATGCATAAAAACAGAATATCTCAGGTGCCATCATGCGATACAAGGCTTAGCAACACAGCTCACATCCACAAACACGACAGCATATTCAAGGAAACCAACTCGGCGACATAGCACATGCATAAATAGCTACGGCAGCTCAACACATAAACAACTCAGACAACAGCATGCCTTACACAGCTCAGCATTTTAGCACACACAGATATATTTACATGTCTATCTCAGCTGTAATCACAAACTCACAATCGTACCTTGTGCAGATCTTACCAAAAACCTCTACTCAAAGCTCACGGCTGAACAGATTTCACGCACACTTTCTTGCCAGCTCTCGGCCAATAGATCAGGGCCAGCAACTCATGGAAAAACCACAAGAAAGATAGAATCTACCAAGATATCTAAGAAATCAGCTCGAGTTCAAGCTCACACAGCTCACGATCGAAGCTTCACAAGTCAGCCAGCCTGAACTCACATCATAAAATAAAAAATCATCTCAAAACATAACTACCAAGGGTCAAAAACAGCACCTAAAACCTTTGTTACCTGAAACGAAGCTCAAATCGGTCAGATATCATGAAATATAGCTCACGCAGCTTCTCTTCGATTTCCTCAGTCCGACCTCCTCACGACTCCAAACTGGTATAGAAAAGTTGAGCTTGAAAAGAGGTTTCCAACCGTGGTACCTTCGCTCAAAACTGATCGATCAATCTCCAACGATTGAGAAAATACTAGGTCAGGTGAACAGTATATCGACGAGGGTTTAAGAAAATATCTATCGGGAGCTATCATGAAAATATAAGGAAATGAGTGGTCTAAAATAACTAAGTGTTAGTCAACGAGCAGGTATTTATACTCATGTTCTTTGGATCACAGCTACAGTGTTTTCAGATTAGCTCAGACCTCAACACCATATTCATCCCAACACGCATTTCAGCATGCACAACAATCCAGATCAGGTTGCGCACTCTGATCAGCACAGAGCATACAGCTCAGCTTACGATCTCCAGAACAGTACGCGCTACGCTAGCTCAGCTTACGCTGCTCAGCTCAGCACACGCCAGCTTAGGTTGCGTTCCTTCTTCTCAGCTAGCAGTATATAGATCATCTTGAACTACTCAACTTAGTATGCATCACTCAGGTCAGCTTGCGATACTCTATTCAGTTTACAGTGATTTTCGATCAGCTCACGTACCTAGGTCTCAAGGTACGTACCAGCTCGCGATGGTCAATCCAGCGCTCGAGGTCAACCTAGATTGCGATCTCAGATCAGCTCCTGTCTGCTGCTCCCTGCTGAACGATACGTCCTGACTCGCTATCAGCTCATTCCGCTACGCTGGACCCGTGCGAGCTACAGCAGCCAAGTCTCAGCTCATAGAATCAGCATGGTACCTACCTATCAGCTTACACCCGATCTGGTCAAATCATCGGCACGCACTACAATACTTCGGACCAGATCATATAACCTCACTAGCAAGCTTCTAATCTGAATCTATCGTCCAAAACATCCAGTGCACTTAGAATTGAAACAGTTCTTCAGGAACGCTAATTAGCTTACGCTCCTAAGATCAGCACAGACCACTCCATCAGCTCGCACCAGTACTGACCTAAACTGAACCCGAAACAGTTTCTCACCATCAGCCTAGTATGGAACCTAAGATCAGCTTGCGTCCGAGCTGATCCATCTCAACCGATACTTCATAAGCTGATTAATATCTAGTTACCACTAATGTGAACTGATTAAGCCATTAATCATCTTGGCTAATTACAGTCCTCATCGATACCTCCTGAGATGAATGCCTCTAGAGCTATTTAATCTGAGTCTTGCTCCGATATGCTCTTCAACTCAAACTTGCTTCTTCTTTTTTTCAGCTGATCGCCTCTCAACTGATCTCCTTTCAGCTGATCAGCTGATGAACTACGAAGCTCCCTCTAAGCTGCTCTTGCTCTAAGCTGCTTCGTTCATCTTTGTTCTGCTCTGAGCTGATTTGCCTTTCTATAATCTTTTCTTAGCTATACTGCTCTTGATCTCTGAACTGAATCGCTCTGAAATAATCTTATACGAAGCTCCATCTTATCTTATTCTTCTCAGCTGAGCTTATTTCTTTGCTTATACTGCGCAGTTCTTCAGCTTTCAGCTTGGCTCTGATCTGATCTGAAGCTATCTAAGCCTGCGCACTCACGTAAATTGTTATATACAAAATAACAAGTTTTGTGTTCATCAAAACTAAGATCTGATCTGTTACACAGATCCAACACGAACTCATGGGCAAAACAACCCGACTCTACATAATAGGTCACTCTACGTTGACACTTATTTATAAAGAAATAAAGTTACACTCACTGCCACATTTTTATAAGGAAATAAAGTTGCACCCTCTATATCTTTTGACCATGTGGTAAATGCTTGATTCTAACATATTGTTTGGTAAAATTATATTTAGTTATACAAAGTTACGAACAAAGAATATATAAATCACTAGTATATATTTAGTATTAATATTCTAACTATAAATAAGATTTTGATTTTACTAAAATATGATTTAAACAGTCTAATTATATAAAACTATAAACAAACCAAAATTTTTGGCTTTAATTTTTATAAAGCAGAAGCAATAAATTTGGATTATGGTCCGATCTAGTTTTTGGGTTTGCTTGTTTGAATATTCAGTTTTCCATTTTGGATCATATTATGTTCACCCATACTCTAGGGTGCTAAATTATATATAGTAAAGATAATAAAAGGTTATTTTTATTTGAAAGTAAGTAAGCAGACAAAAAATTAATATTTTAAAATTTACTCTTATTTTATGCGTAAATATGAAGACAAAGATTTATATTTAAAATTTCCATTGCCTAATTATATTAGGGAAAAAACAAAAAGAATCCCCCGTGCCCTCACGAAAAAAGTCTAGCTGTGTGTGGAAGATACTTGAGCTGCATGCTAACAAATTAAGTTTTATTAATCCATACCTCTTATACATGAGTTTCAACATGCAAAAATATTCATGCTTGTCATGCCCATGGATTATTTTCTTGTAGAATAAGATTAACTGAATGCACATTCCTGGACTTTGTAAACATGAATTATACCTCAATTTCTAAGAGAGATGAAAGGAATCGATCGAGGGACATGGAAAAAGCAATGAAATCACTTCAAATCTCACAAATAAAACTAGATCTAGCTCATACAAGCGTTGAAGGAATGATTTAAAAGGTCCTAGCCATCGTCTATATATGAAGGAGCTAGATAAGCGAGCTAGACATAGATCATATAATATATCTTCTTTTTAATTTATATCTTCTTTTTAATTAAGAAAGAAAATGGAAGTAGGTTGTTGGGGTCGATTGCTAGTGATTGCATGTTTCTGGGCTTATGCAACAGCGGGCATCGTGCCACGGTTGGTGAGATGCCGATCGCCACTGTTTCCGCTTTGTCGCCTCCCCTTACTTTGTCCCTTAGCATGTCCTCGAACTTGTTTGATGGACTGTGCTCTTTGCAGGCCTGTATGCAGTAAGTCAAAATCTAATTCATGTGTGTGTGTATGTTGTTACAGTTACTTGTGTTTTTCACCTGCAGTACGTTTTCAAATCATAGCAAATTTAATTGTATATTTTATATATATACGTGTCTTCCATTTTATAATTAATTTGTTGTGCTTTAACTGATCAGACTGCAATGTACCTGGTGCCGTATGCCAAGATCCCAGGTTCATTGGTGGAGATGGCATCACTTTCTATTTCCATGGCCGAAAAAATGAGGATTTCTGCCTAGTCTCTGATTCCAATCTTCACATCAATGCTCATTTCATCGGCAAAAGGAATCCTAACTTAAAGAGAGACTTCACATGGGTACAGTCCATTGGCCTGATGTTCGATAGCCATAAAGTTCTCGTAGCTAGCTAAAAAAACATCGAAATGGGACAATAACGTAGATCATCTGCTCATATCCCTCGACGACAAGCCTGTCTCAGATTCCAATGACATGATTGTCAACCAACTCTCCATCTCCCGTAGTTCCAACGGCGTTGTCATCCAAGTAGCCGACATGCTAAGAATGACTGCACATGTTGTTCCAATTACAGCTCAAGAATCCAAAGTGCATGGCTATGGCATAAATGACGACGACGACGATTGCCTCGTACATCTGGAAGTCTCCTTCAAGTTGTACAACCTGAGTGATGCAGTTGATGGAGTTCTGGGACAAACATATAGCAGCAATTATGAAAGCAAGATCAAGTTGAGTGCAGTGATGCCTGTGATGGGAGGAGCTCACAAATATAAGACATCTGGCATATTTGATCCCAACTGTGCAGTGTCAAGATTTCACAAATCTCCCCTTCCAAGGGAAATTGGTGGACGGGAAGGGAACGCGCTGGCCAACTAGTTTCTAAACATATGCTAGGGTAATATATGTCCTATTCCAAACCGATTATATTAAAAATAATGCAGTTAGTTTGGATTTTAGAGAAAGGCTTGATCCATCATGTGGTACGATGAATTTGTCCTTACAAGATTAATCAATGGATCTAGAATAATTGAATTTATTAATCTAGTCTATATGTAACCGTGATTGTAAAAAGTAGATCTATTATACAATATTGAAATATATATTTTATATTATATAATATTGAAGTTATATATATATATATATATAAAATGTAACAACCATATTTTTTATAATAGAAAAATTTCAGAGTTTACGAGGTCAAATTGATATAACTCAAAATCATTGCGGATAATAAGCTGACAACCGAATATATTTGGGCTAAGGTATAACTGAATAAGAATTTCAGCTTGCAACTATGAAGAAAGCGAATCACGGCTGTAAATATATGTGATATATTCACAAACTTAACAACGCAGCTTCTTAGAAAATACAGAAGTTATACATGATATACTAGATACAAGTTCTTTACAAATTGAAAACTCTCCAGTTTAAGCTGAACAAAATAGGAAATCTATGCTAACACGGATACTACGATAAATACCTCTGATCTAATCCAGCATGTACCCACCAGCACTTTCTAAACCTGATCACCTGCATTTAGGAAAACTAGTGAACCTAGAGCCCAGCAAGCAAATCTGGACAATACAAGAGCAGACAGTACAGACATAAAAATAATTTAAACTGTAATATGAAAACTGGAGGCAGTAAGCTGTTGCACCAGATCTGAGCTATGAGGAACGACCAGAAAGGATTCTTCATAGAGAGAATAGGAAGTTAAGAAACCATAGCATTCCAATGGTTAAAGTTCAGTGGTCTAACCAAACTGAGCGGGAAGCAACTTGGGAGACAGAAGAGGATATGCGTAGTTTCTACCTAGAGTTGTTTGGTAAGTAAATTTCGAGGACGAAATTTTGTAAGGAGGGTAGAGTTGTAGCGCCCCAAAATCCATTAGACCATAAATTGTTTAGCCTTTCTATTCTAAGGGCTGAATTGAGATTTCGAGTATTTAAGATTTTAGTTCAAATATGTTTTCTTTTCTTCATCAGATTTGAAGCAACGGCCATAAGGCTCCGGAAGGATTTCGCCCAAGCACAAATCTGAAATGGTCCAGATCTGATTTTGCTCTTCAAAAAAAATAGAATGATTTCGCTTGGGAGATATGATTTTATAAAGTTTGGTATACAAATCAAAATAGTAGGGAGTTTTAGAAAATTCTTTAAAACAAGACAAGAGTTGGCACGACAACCATGCCTACTCAGGTGTTTTTACCTACTACCCAATCATTCTTCCTTGTATAAAATGTTTAACATAAGGTTCTGGATTCATTTTTAGTTGCAAGAAACGTTAAGTTCTTTCAAAATACTAATAAATTCTTAGAAGAGTGCTTGAGGAGTGCTTGAGGAGACTTCCAGCCACGGCCATCTGCACGTTGCGAACTTCATTCAAGCAAGTAAATCTGATTCTTGCTGCATTTGGAAAACATATATTGCTTCGTTGTTTTCTGTGCATGCTTGCCTGTTTCAGTTTCAGTTAATGTTTGAGTTGGGCTATGGATTCACTGCTTTGATGCTTTAGTTTTAAGAAAACTCACCACAAGGTTTAGCAAGAAACTGCGTTTTAAAATATACTGAGTTGTACAGATTCCAGTTAAGATAGCCAAGAGAAGTTTTCTTCTTGTTCCTAAGTTTTGCGAAGGTTTCAGACATTGAATCTAAACGAATAGGCAATGCTGGTTCGATCGGGAGCAAGTTCCGATTGGATAAGCGAAGGTAGTTTGTTTAGGGACTGTCTGAGTCGAAGCAGTATTTCGTGTTTGTTGGAGTGCAATAATTGCCCCTGCTAGGTAGAGCGATCGAACCGTTGCGCTTGTGTTGCTATACGGTTTAAAAAAAAAATTAGAGTTGCACCATTACCACCAGCTACAGCTTTTGGTAAAGCGGCAAGCGCTCGATCCTACAACTGGTATCAGAGCCAAGGTCACGGGTTCGATTTCCATTGATTGCAAGGAGTGCAATTATTGGGAGGGGGATTGTTGGAGTGCAATAATTGCCCCTGCTAGGTAGAACGATCGAACCGTGGCGCTTGTGTTGCTATACAGTTTAAAACAAAAAAGATTAGAGTTGCACCGTTACCACCAGCTATAGCTTTTGGTAAAGCGACAAGCGCTCGATCCTACAACAGTGTTTCTTAGCCAAGTTGTTTCTACGCGTAACGTTGTTCTTAACCAAATCTGTTGTTGAGTTTCTCACAGCTAAGTAACCTACAAAATCTGAAATACTTGCTCCGAAGCTCCTGTTACTGTTTTCTCGACGAGATCTGTTTTGTTCAGTCAAATCTATTCCCCTATGCCAAATCTGTTTCGAAGAACCAGATCTGTCTTTACTATTCACAAGCCATTCTCCTTAGCCAAAGCTGTTATTCACATCTGTGTGTAGTTTTTATATCTAGGATCTGTTTATGTAACCAAAGCTGACTTTTGCGCCTAAGATCTGTTTCCTTCAACCCACATCTGTTTGCACGCCGAGTCGATCCCTCAGAGCTGGTCCTTGCTATCATCAGCTCTGAGTCCAGCTGTACACTTAGTAGTGTTTTTAAAGATAAAAATGAGTTTCATAGCAGTGAATCTACCAGATTCCAGTGATAGATTTTCGATCAAGAGCCAGTATAAAGCTATTTCAGTTAAAGCAAGTAAAGCTTCAGATTTGAGGATTTATGATATAGAGGACCCGGTCACTCAGGAAGGGACAGGATTACAGAAGGATCGTAATCCCTTCATCGAAGGGACATGATTATGGAAATATTGTAATCCTTTCACAGAGAGTTACTGATCAGTTAACATGCTTCATGCACAAGGACCGCCAGAGAGCCTCTAGACCATAAGTCATCCAGTATAAGCAATTCAGATCCGAGTTTCGAGTTGTCTTTCAGTAGCGATATTTCATATTCTGATGTATTACTTAATGCTATGTATTTCAGATTTCAGTTATGCCTGCATTTATGTGATTTTTGTTATCCTCAGTTTTACTTGTTGAGCCCCTAGGCTCACTAGTTTTCCCGATGCAGGTGAGGCAACTCAGGAGCAGGCAGGTGGTGCAAGTTGATTCAGATTTTGGGGACTATGTTTTTCAATGGCCAGAGTTTTCGCATAGTCGCAGCTGTTGTTGTTTTCGATCTTTTGTCATGTCTGTATTAAGATCTATTACAACAATAGTGAATTCATATAGAGTTCCGGTGGTTGTAATATCGCAACTTGTGATTGTAAATCAAATCTGTTTTTCAAATCTGTTACTCTGTTTACCTTTGGCGCCATCAGCTTCGTTTCAGTTTTGTGTAAGGGAATACAACTTACTTTATTTCGAATTTGGTCCTTCTATTTCTTTCAAATTTTAAATTTACTCCAATTCCGTTGGCTCCCATGGGTTTGGGCGTCACATAAATTTTGAAAAATCATCATCCACGACAAGGGTGTATTCATTCACCCTATGTTGGTTACAAGTATATGACCGAAAAGATCCATGTGTAAAATTCCAGCTTGCGAGAGGTTTTGTTACTGTATCTATTTTCGAAAGTAGATTTAATATGTTTTCCCAGCTGAAACGCAGAGCAAATCTTGTCTTTTGAAAATTTTATTTTAGGAAAACCAGTAAACTCACGTGAACTCAGATTGGCAATTGTTTAAAAATTTAGATGGTTCATCTGCTGATGTCATATCTAGCTCTTAGACGAGTCAGATACTAGGCAAGATTGTTCAGTAAGCGGCTGATCTGACCAGTCTATTTTGTAGGTATTCCCTGATCTGTAACCTACCAGCACGATCAGACCTTCCGGATTTTGAACTGTGCATGTGTGCTTTTGAAACTTAACAGAATAATTACTGTCATACAATTGACTGATACTTATCAAAACGTTGTTGACAGTAAAGTTACCATTTGAATTATCACCGAAGGTGATCTTAGGTCCATTGCACGTCTTGATATCTGATAACCTTGGGATTACCAGTCATGTGCACATCCACTGTCTAGATATCAGGTTGATTGCTTCAGTCTTGAAACCTTATGTTCCTGCAATCACAAAAAAAACAGAGTTTGGTTGCCTTTTGGTTTACTTGGGTCCAGGCTTGATCATTCCTTCGGGATCCATACTTGGATAACCTTAACAACGTTACCAGTGTGCATCAAAGTAAGTGTGTGGTTTATGAGTGCTTTGTGATCTGAAATTAGTCTGATAAGCAGTATATTGGCCATGAGATCTGGGCTTATTATACTTAGGCCTGTACTACCTTTCCTTCACAAAAGCTTTAGAAAACTGGCCTGGCTTTTTCCCACCAGATTTGGGTTGAACCCTCATCTGTTCTACTTGTTTCTTTAGCAATATCTCTCCAGGCTTTTCAGGAGCAGCATACCCCAGCCCGCGGTATCTACCTTCTCAGATTGGAGGCTTATCTGCTATCGGTGACTCATCAGATTGTGCCTCTTCAGGCTGTCCCGTGTTGGATTTTACAAATTTCATGGTTGAAGCTTTGTCCTATCCAGCTTTGGGGTAAAACTAGTCTCTGCATTATTGCTATCATTGCTACCATAGCCCAATCCGGATCTATCACCGGATGGCTTCACAGCTCCATGCAATTTATCAAGGGAAGCAGACGACTTGGTCCAGGAGCTTATGGTTTCAGCTAAGCGCTGATTTTCATGTACTATCTCCTGCGAACTGCTTCTCAATTGCTCATTCTCAGTCATTAGCATATTTAGAGCAGCCTGTAACTCGCTTGAGCTTATCAGCTCAGCTTCTGTCGCAAGGCTCTCCTTTTCATCCTTGACCTCCTCAAATGATTGAGAGAGCTTCTTGTACTCATGGACCATGTCATCAAGTGCAGTGACTAGGTCCTCACGTGTAAACTCGAGATTAGAAAAATCAAATATCTCGTCAGTGTCATCAGCCATGAGACACTGTACTTATTCATCCATATCACTTGATGAGGATGTACCTGAGCTGGACTCCTCAGAATCGGTATCTGCCCATGAGCTCTTGTTTTCTTCAGCTACCATGGATTTTTCCGTTCTCCTCTTTCTGTATAACTTCTCCTCCTCCTTGTCTTTGTTACCGTGATATGGTTGCTTCTTAGCATCCAGCTTGGGCCTCATGCAGTCAGCTATGAAGTGACCAGGCCTGCTACAGTTATAATATTTGTCGTCAGAAGAAGTATTTAAATTCTTTTTACTTGAATCCAAAGAGATAGGTTTAGAGTTATACTTTCGCATAAATTTCCCGAATTTCTTGATGAAGAGGGACATAGCATCATTGCTAAGTTCCTCAGCTGATTTTATGCTTTGGGGAATCTGTTATGGCATGGTTGCAGCAAGGGCTTTGGTAGGTTGTGAGTTGAAGGCTCTGACTCTGCTCTTGTTTCCAATTCAAACTCATTGGCCTTCAGGTTGGCAAAAAGATCGTCGAGCTCCAACTTGTTCAAGGCCACAGTCAGCTTGTTCTCCTTTGTTTCCTCATTCCCTTCACATATTTGGGTGAGTTTCTCCCATATCTCCTTAGCCGTGGTACAAGTTTGGATCTTGCTGAACATGTTGTTGTCTAACGTCTTATAAAGTATGTACTTGGCCACATTATCCAGATTGACCTTCTTCTTGTCCTCCGAGTTCCATTCTAATCAGGGCCTCCACCCATTGAGCTGCACCGGCTGAGATGGCCACTGCTATATTTGGTTTCATGATCTTCATGGAGCCGTCTTTATAACGAACCACATATCATCGTCTTTGGCCGCCAAGTGAGCTTGCATTCAAATCTTCCAAACGTCGTATTCCTCCTTAGAAAACATGAGAATCTTGTTGTGAGAAATTGACATATTTAATGAATGCAATTAAGAATGATGTTCAAACACTGAGATACCGAGATCTGATACCACTTGTTAGGATCGAAAATACGGCTCTGGAGTTTGGGGGGTATGAATGAACTTGTAACACCCCAGATTTAACGATTGTCCCCACTGTACCAACACTGGTCTTTCCAGCGTGTTTTTTCCTCACTCGCACGCAACCTGAGAAACTTCCCAGGGGATCACCCATCCCAAAATTGTCTCAAGTCAAGCACGCTTAACTTTGAAGTTCTAAACTCAAAAAATTGTTCAACCCTAGCCTCAACTCCCAAGATAGCCTTTACTTGGAGTTCTTGACCTGGGACAATTTTGGGATGGGTGACCCCCTGGAAAGTTTCTCATGTTGCGTGCGAGTGAGGACAAAACACGCTGGAAAGACCAGTGTTGGTACAGTGGGGACAATCATTAAATATGGGGTGTTACAGTTGGTATCAGAGCGGTGGTTCTGTTGGGGTACTAGCCTGCTGCGTGGAGCTCGGAAGTCGTAGTACCAGTCTGTGAGTTTTATTGTTTTATTATTTATGTTTATGTTTGATGCGAAGTGTTTTAGTCCTGCATGAGTTTTGGCCTTAGGGTTTTAAATTAAGCGCTTAGTCATGCACTTAAATTTACGTGATAAGGTTTTTGTGTGCATGTATGTCTTCCAGACGTGCTATCGGTACGTAACTTAATTTCGAGGACGAAATTTCTATAAGGGAGTGTTGGATCTGTTTTGACAGATCCTAATTAAGTTTTGAATTACACAAAACCTGTTGTTGTTATTCTAACAATTCTACTTAAGTGTACAGGATTTAGGAACGAAGAAGTCGATCAGCAGCAGATATTATTGTCCAGCAGTTGGTTCGCATTATATATTGATTCAGCAGATGGTTTGGTGTTCATGGAATCAGCAGTTGGATTAGCAATGGAGACGTCCAGAGCTGATTTAGTTGTTTGGGAATCAGCTGGAGCATGATAATCCAGCTGAAACAATAACAACCAGCTGAAGAGCTAAAGTGCGAAGCGAACCAGCTGGATTATGTATTGAGAAGCTTGCTGAAGAAGAAGAAGAAGATTCAAGTTAAAAGTACTGCTGACGAATCTGTTAGCAGTCGCAAAGATATAAGTACTGTTGATGAATCCATCAACAGTCGCTATTCAAGAAGAAGAAGAAGAAGATTTCGTTTATAAGTACTGTTGATGAATCTATCAACAGTCAAGAAGAAGAAGAAGCGTAGATGGAGCTGGAGCGATGAAGTTTAGCAGGAAGCTACAGTTGAAGATTCAGCAGATGAGAAGAGGCGCTAGTTTTGGAATGAGC
>KV006942.1:61547-72500 GCA_001598015.1 Dorcoceras hygrometricum
GTCGCAACGCAAAGCATCCAGTCGCAAGAAGATTCAGGCGAAGCTTTTGATGATCCAGTCGCAAGCAACAGCAGCATCCAGTCGTGAGCTTATTTGTATCAGCTGTTGCTATATATTCAGTCGCGAGCTACAGTGACCAGTCGCAAGATTCAGCAGGAAGATGTTGCGATGGAAATAATCAGCAGGCGCGAAGATTCAGCAGGTAGCAACAGTACTTCCAGTCGAGAGCTTATATATATCAGCTGTTGCTACTCATCCAGACGCAAGATCCAGTCGCAGTATTTGAAGCTTCAGCAGTAGCGCAAAGTTTCCAGTCGACAAAGAAACAGCTGTTGCGCGAAGTGTTGTAACAAAGAATAAACAACAGCTGAGCGAACAGCTGTTGAACAATCAATTGAAGAATATTCAGCCGTTGCAAGCAATCAACGCTCAAGATGGAAAGAATCAATGGCTGAGATTTAGTCGTGCAAATTGCCTCAATTCAAGGGAACAAGATTTGTACTATTCAGGGAAACAGTACGATTTACAGAGGATGTTTGCACGCATTTGGAAAGAAGACAAATTAGCCTTCTGGAGCGCTGAAGAGTTTTGGAAGCTTTCCAACGGGAAGAATTTCAACAGAGGCTATTTATTAGAGGCGACGCCATTGAAGAAAAGGGTCGTCCGGCAGAGTGCCACAGAAAGTTGTTCTGCTGAGTGTAAAAAGAAGTTGGTCGTCGTCCAGTTGAGAGACGACGTTGGTGCATCTACAATACTGTGGGAAATATTCATTGATTACACAGTGCACCAACAGAGGGAAAATAATCTGAAGTGAAGCTGTCAACTAATCAGTCGAGAGAGAGTTTCATTGCAGTTGACAGTGTAGCTAGAAGCTGAGTATCGTGTTCTTTAAGCTTTCTGTATTGCATATTTACTTTAGCATTGCACGTTTATAATTCAGCACATCGCATTGCACGCATAAACAGTTCAGCACTTAGCATAACATTTCAGCAGCACACACAAGCACACGAGTCTCGAACAGATTTATGTTGTACATAAATCTGTTTGAGTTGTTTTAAAATCTAGGATTCAGTTCTGGTATTTTCCGCATGATTTTTAAATCATACCAGATCTGTCTCCGGTGCTCTCTGCTTTCTTTAAATGTTCAAGAACAAACGAGCTATCGCAGCTCAAGTTAGTATCAGCAGCGCAAAATTGCTTTGAATGGTTTTTAACAAAAAGCGCGTCTGCTGATCTTTCTTTTTGATCCTATTTCCAGGGACCAACAGGGAGGGAGATTGTAACGCCCCGAAATCCAGATTACGTGAGAATAGTTCATGAATAGGGAAAAAATTATTTTAGAAAATTACATGTCATTTCATGTGATTTAGTTATAATTTTAATGTTGCATGATATGCATGTTCTGTTTTTAGTTTGTTTGAGTACCGGACGCGTGGACGAGACTAGGGACGACCGAGATGAAAATAATTTGAGATTTTTAAGTTATTAGATTTTAAAGAATATATTTATTATTTTAAGCAACTATTTCTGAAAATTAGAGGCTTTTATTATTATTTTTGAGGGAACCCGTTTTTCGCCCATACGGGCTGTTTTATTGGATTTTAAGGTGTTTTAAAATTTGAGAGGGCCTTTATTTCGAAAATTAGAAGTTTTAAAAGCTTGGTTGAGAGTTTTAATTAACTTGGGAACTTAGTGGAGGGTATGCATGTAAAAATCTCTTTTCTTTTCTTAATTAAACATTAGGGGTTAATTTGGTCACCATCATTATTTCATAACTCAAAAATTTGTTCAACCCTAGCCTCAACTCCCAAGATAGCCGTCCACTCCCCCTCTCAAGAACACTCCCCATCAAAAATTGCAAGATCTTGGTGATTCAAAGACGGTCCGGTCCCGATCTCGTGTCCTCTACGTCGGTAACTCGCAGATTTCTATCTCCAAGCCAGACATGTAATATCGATTCCCTTTCTCACCATTTAAGCCATATTAAATTGTTTTTAATGTTTAATGCATGAATTGTATGTGATTTGTTTAGATCTATACATAACGTTTGAGATCCATGCATGTTTCATAGTTTTCAAAACGTATTTGATTTTTTTCTTGTGAAGCTTCGGTCATGGGCGGTTCATGGGGATAGGGTTAGGTCCAAGGGTGGTATAGATAGTTATTCCATCGAGGTAGGATCACTTAGATCCAAACGAGAAGCTATTTGGTCAAGGAAGTAATTAGATTCGAATTTTATGATCAGCACGTGTCCTGGATTGTCGTCTGTGCGTGATAGTATAGTTGTTGGGGTCGGGTAAGTCACTCTATGTGGTTTGTGTGGTCAAGAATAATTTAAGGGGATAGCGTATTGATTTAGGTCACGTAGGTCCAAACGGGAAGCAATTTGGTCAATGAATGAATTAGTTATGAATTTTATGGCTAGCACGTGTCCTGGTTGCAGTCTGCGCACGGGCAGTGGGTTTGCGGGCGTTGGCTTGGTCAGGTACTGAATCATGTTTGCGTTTCGTTTATTTCAGTGACTATCATATTGTGTTAGGGATATCTGGGTTGAAACAGGAGTGATGTGGTTAAGAAATTTATTTTTAATGATTTTTACCGTTTTGTCGCTCGAAATGAGTCTCGTCGGGTCATTTTTGTGAAAATTAAGATTTCGAGTCTTAGGGGCTGCTAAAGTTCGTGGATGATCTTATTTGATGTTTTAAGCATATTTTAAGATATTTTCCAGCATTTTTAGAATTTATTTGATTTATGAGATTTTTGGCAATGCCGAATATTTTAAAGTCAAAATCCTTTTATTTATGGGCATAATGCTTTTATCAAATTTTAAAGTCAATTTGGTCATTGGGATTTTACTTGGTCAAAATTGGTCAATTGGACTTTATTTAGTCAAATTTTAAATGTTTGAATTTTTAGCAAATGATGGAGTAAATTAGAAATTTTAAAAGTTTAATTTTATGTCTTGGACCAGCCGGTTCATTTGGACCGGTTTGGCTGGTTCGTTTGGATCGAGTCGGTTCATCATGTATCGAGTCAAAATATTTTAAAATTGATCCGAGTTATTTTAATTATGGAGCGGTTATTTTAATTTTAAGTCAAATGTCAAATTTTAAAGAAAATGATCAAATCTTTTAAATCGAGTCAAACTTTTAATTTAATTGGATATGATGTTTATTTTAAGTTTTTAAGTCAAAATTGGAGTCTTTGGATTTTTAATTAAGTCAAGATTGACCATGGGATCTTAATCGGGTCAAAATTGGTCATTTGGTCAAAATTGGTCATTTGGGTCAAAATTGACTAGTTATCCTTTTTAAAAGTCAAATTTGTTAAAATGGATTTTAAGTCAAAATTGATTTTTTTAGTCAAAATAGATTTTGAAATTAGTCAAAATTAACTCTTTGATTTTAAGTCAAAATTGAGAAAATTGGGTTGTGTTAGGAATTTTAAGAGGAACCGCTAAGTCTTGGGCTAAGTTAATGTTGATGTTAAGTCTAGAAGTAGTGGATCAGGCTCCTGAACCAGTCCTTGATCGAAGTAGAAAATGTAGAAGCCCGTGAATGTATATTTAATCATATATATAGTATGCTATGTACGTAAATGATTTAAAGGAAAGGATTAAATATATACATTAACGGGCTAAGATTTTAAACTTGCATAATTTTTCGAAATGCACGCATCATGAATGTTTTATGGAACGTTCAAGGCATTTTCTTTTAAAAGACAAAATCCGAGGAATTGAATGATTTGTGGCAAGTTTATGATGAGGGGATGCGGGATACCGGGCCCGTTGAACTTCTGTTTCCATGTATTACGAGCTTATGTGTAACGCCCCAGATTTGACGACTGCCCCCACTTTACCAACACTGGTCTTTACAGCGTGTTTTGTCCTCACTCGCACGTGCCCTGAGAAACTTCCCAGAGGGTCACCCATCCCAAAATAGTCCCAAGTCAAGCACGCTTCACTTTGGAGTTCTTAAGTGATGAGTTCCCGAAAAGAAGATGCACCTTGTTTTTATGGGTAGTACCAATTAAATCTGATAAGCATTTCCTCATCTAACCTCAATTACATCTATAACATCCCAGTCTCGTAATCCCTCTCATTCCGGTGTGGGATCGGTTCATTCATGTGCCCCTTCGCCTCTAGAAGCATGTCAGGAGCCGCTCATTGTCCGTGCAATCTCTGGAACCGGCGATCACTCCCCGCCCTCTTTGAGCCCCGGACCTCACATGCCCACCAGCTTCCGCTTGGTTCGTCCACCCATCCCAAAATTGTCCCAAGTCAAGCACACTTATCTTTGGAGTTCTTAAGTGATGAGCTCCCGAAAAGAAGATGCACCTTGTTTTTATGGGTAGTACCAATTAAATCTGATAAGTCTTTCCTCATCTAACCTCAATTACATCTAACATCCCAGTCTCGTAATCCCTCTTATTGTGGGATCGGCTCATTCATGTGCCCCTTCGCCTCTAGAAGCCTGCCAGGAGCCGCTCATTGTCCGTGCAACCTCTGGCACCGGCGATCACTCCCCGCCCTCTTTGAGCCCCTGAAAGAATGTGATGGACCAGTGTCAAAAAGAACTCTCGCAGGATAATCAGAAATAAAGCATGTATCTCCAATCACCATGCCAGGCGTCTCCTCAGCCTGCTCTCTGTTCAAAGCGTTCGCCTGAGCCTGCTGGAGAATCTGAAACTGAGGTCGGGAAGGTCCTCCAAACCTAGATGGCTCACGAGGCTGAAATCCTTATCGCTGGGACTGAGCGAAAGGTTGATGTCGCTGCGAAGAACCACCAACGGAACCCTGCTGCGACTGTCCAGAAGACCGTCCTCCTATCGAAGGACACGCCCTAGTGAAATGTCCCGGCTGACCACAAAGATGGCAAAGTCCTCTAACTCCACGACACCGCGAAGTCTCATGTCTCCCTCCGCACTGGCCAAAAAATCCACCGCCAGAACCACTACCTGAACCGCTGCCAGAACCAGAACTCACGGAACCAGAGGAACTCGAATGGCCCTTCTTCTTGAATTGCTTCCCTCGAGGTCTAAACTGCTGGAGACTCGACTGTTGTGACCCCTGAGGAGACTGATACGACTGCGACACCGCCTGCACTGGCTGAGGAGCACGTCCAGTCGTCTGCTGCACCGGAGCCTCAGGATCCATCAAACTCTCCTCAATATCAACCGCATTGTTCACAGCTTCCATAAAGGTCGCCGGGGACCCAGACAACACCATCCGGTAAAGATCATGTTTCAAGCCCTTCAAGAATTTGTTCCTCTTCGTTCGCTCTTGGTTCGCTACATGTGGCATGTACAACAAAAGCGCAGAAAACTGCCTCGCATACTCGGCCACTCGCATGTTACCCTGCTTGAGGTTGTCGAACTCTCGCTCTCGGCTGGCGAAGTAGGACTCCGGGGTATATTCCTGACGGAACGCCTCACAGAAACTCTCCCAGGTGATCACTGCTCCACTATCACGAAGCATCCTAGAAGTACCTCTGTAACGACCCTTACTCCTCTAAAATTTTATTATTATTTTATCTTATTTTTTTTACTGTAACGCCCCAGATTTAACGACTGCCCCCACTGTACCAACACTGGTCTTTCCAGCGTGTTTTGTCCTCACTCGCACGCACCCTGAGAAACTTCCCAGAGGGTCACCCATCCCAAAATTGTCCCAAGTCAAGCACACTTAACTTTGGAGTTCTTAAGTGATGAGCTCCCGAAAAGAAGATGCACCTTGTTGTTATGGGTAGTACCAATTAAATCTGATAAGCCTTCCTTAACTAACATCCATTACATCTATAACTTCCCAGTCTCGTAATCCCACTCATTCCGGTGTGGGATCGGTTCATTCATGTGCCCCTTCGCCTCTAGAAGCCTGCCAGGAGCCGCTCATTGTCCGTGCAACCTCTGGCACCGGCGATCACTCCCCGCCCTCTTTTGAGCCCCGGACCTCACATGCCCACCAGCTTCCGCTTGGTTCGTCCCTGAACCACACCGTACTAAGAGAGGTCGGCTCTGATACCAACTGTAACGACCCTTACTCCTCTAAACTTTTATTATTATTTTCTCCTATTTCGATAGTTATATCAGTTATGCCTTTTAATTTATTTAAATTATTTTATAACGACTATTATTTTTTTAGAATTTAGTACAGGTGTTACGAAGCCGGATTGGAGACGATGGGAACACCGAGGTAAAGGTGATTTTAAAAAAAAAAGAGAAATTTATTTTGAGGCCCATCTTTTAAACTTGGAAGAAATTTTCCATATTAATGAGATTTTTATACAATTTTCAAAACTTAAATTTTGTTTCAGCTTTTATATATATATATATATATATATATATATATATATATATATATATATATATATATATATATATATATATATATATATATATATATATATATATATATATATATATATATATATATATATATATATATATATATATATATATATATATATATATATATATATATATATATATATATATATATATATTATTAAGGAAAAGAGAAAAGTATGTGAGCTTACATCAAACCTGCACACTTGATTTTCTTTCTATTTAACTAAGGGTTTGTGGCACTAATCAACTCACACCCACTCCTCTTTGAGAAATAAAAATCGAGAGTCCTGCCTTCCTTTCTCACGAGCAAAATCATCTCATTCTATTCTCCTCTTCCCAATTAAATTTCGATTCTTTCCCCTTTCCCCGATTTTAGCTGTCTCTTCCCCTTTAATTGTCCGTCGGCCTCGAGTTTCCGGTGTAAAGCAGCGGTGTTTTCCGGCGTCTTCCTCCGCAGCTTCAAGACACCAACCGTAAGTTCTTCACGAAGGCAAGTACAAATCTTCGTTTGACTGTACCAATCGAACCTACTATTGTGTGTTTATGATTCTTTGTTTCCTTTTTTAAATTCTGAAATTCGAACCTATGAATTGATGTTTATGCGAAGCAATTTACCATTAAAATCTGATGGGGCTGCCTACGGTTTGATTCGTCTTTCCTCTTTATAATTTCTGAATTTCGAGCCTATGAATTGATGGTTATGCGAAGTAATTTCTCTTTAACAATCTGATGGGGCTGCCTATGATGTTAGAACCGTGAGTTTGTGACAGATGTTTATGAGATAAGCAAGGTCTGAGGTTTATGAGAGATGGTTTCCTGTGTTAGTAAATGTCATTCTGTTTTCTATAAATTTATACGGTTCTATTTTTTTAGCTGTAAGATGATCTGTCTCCTTCAGTTCGTAAGATGTTCTCGGCTTAAACTGTTTGTTCTCTTGATATTAAGCTAAGTTATTATTCCTTAAGCCAAAATCCATGTTTTTACTTTTTAAAAGTACGGGCGTTTCAACCTCTCCACCAGCGCTGCGCATCATCCCACAGTTGCAGCACTGCTAATTTCAGTCTCTTTTCCGGAGCGTACTCCAAGGTATCAAACAGCTCCTCCATCTGGACCAGCCATGCCTCAGCTCTCGCACCGCCCTCAATAGCAACAAAATTCGGAGGGTTAGTACGCTGAAATCGAGCTAAAACTAGTTCCATCTCACCCATCCGTCGAGTCACATCATCCACCCGATGAACATCCTCATCACTATCTGGAGCCCTAGACCCCTCGGTGGAACGTCTAGATCTACCTCTTCTCGGCGGCATCTACACAAGTCTAGAGGTAAGGCTAACAACAGATATAACATCAAGGCAGATAGAATCACATGAGTCACAGAGTCATCAACAATCAAATCAAAACTCTGTGCCTAGACTCGAGTGTGATCAAAAGAATCGAGCTTATCCCAGTTTAAGTTCTGATACCAAAAATGTCAGGCCTCGTGCTAATTACTCACAATTAACACATAATAAACGCATAAATACGGAAGCTAAAATCAGGGATTAAAATTTTTTCGAAAACATTTGGGCCTGAGCGTAAAAACATACATTCAAAATATCGATAATCAAAATATAAGTTAACTCAAACTTATACAAACCAGGTAGCAATAAATCTCAAGTCTAATACAATTCCCCAATACGTAGAAACACGGGGCATCCCCCGGTTCGATACATAATAGAAGTAGACTGGGACTCAAGAGAACGGGGATCGACCAGCTGTACCACTACTCTGTCCAGCCTGGCTACCTGAAGATCCTGCAAATGGGTAACACAGACCCAAGACACAAAATCAAGAAAACAAATACGAGGTCAAGCCTCAGTACGAAGAGCTATCAAAACAGCTAACATGCAACATGCCATAAGTCAATGCTATGAATGCATGAGGCTATCAAAGAATCGGATAGCTAGACCAGTCCATCAACTGACAAATCAATTCAAGCCTCCATACCACGCACGGCCAATCAGCCGGTGGAAATCATCGGTCCGTGATCATCGGGGCCCGTCAGCCCATCACAGCTCGGTGGTATACACTCGAATCCGGTAGTCACCACTCCGATGATAGCGTTGGACTTTTTGGGAATGACTCATCAGTCGACCAGTCACAACGTGGCACCCAATCATGTCATCAAATCAATCTGTCAAGGCTCAATATGTATGCATGTATGCCAATCAATATCAAGGCATAATGCATAAAATCAATACAATAAAACAGCATGCAAATCAATCAATTACACACACTGTTTCACGTAACAATCACAGTAGTAAGCCAACAGATTCCATAGCAGGGAAATACAGCCATGTTCACGCTTCAAGCCATTAAGAGCTGCTCAATCGTACCTTAACTCCTCAAATTCTACCTCAACAAATCTCAAGAACCACGGCCAGCAACTAAATCAAGTCCACGGCCTTAGAAGCTCCACGGCAAAGCTCAACCAAAATCCTGGGAACTGAAATCTGTTTCAAGGCCTCGAGAATTAGCTTAAATCAAGCACAATTCTAAGCCTTAATACTCTAATACCTACGGCCAGAACTCAACACAAGATCTGCCTAGCTACGCAGGTAATAACAACGAGATAAAGGCTCAAAATAACGAGGAATGCTCACCCAACAACTCGAAAGAGTTGAAAACAGATTCTGCTCACGGGACAAGAAATTCACGAACACGCAGAGGCTTTCGGGATCCTTCAACTCGCTGCCCCTGGCTTCCTAACTAGCATCAATAGAAAGAGCAAGTCTCAGGGAGTCCAGCACCACCAAAAATCGTTAAAAACAGAGGCTGATGCGATGGGAATCGGCGATGGAAAGTTACGGTGAACAGTAGAAAGTCGAGGGTTTCGAAGATGAGGATAAGAAATATCAGGTTGAGAAATATTCTAAGTGTAGTTCGACACTTCTATTTATTCCTCAACTCAAATGCTACTGTCTAAATCAAACACCGACAAAAACAGATCCCTGCATCGCTCGCAATTGCAAAACAGATCTCTCAATTTGGCGCTAAGTCCCATCGGACTTCACACTAGCAAAACACGCTCGTGCACAACACTAAACGGCAGCGTTTCGATAAAACAGATCTCATCGCTCAAACAGATCTCTCGCTCGCGCAATACAAAACACGCTAAACGCTGGAAATCCAAAACGACGACACAGCACTAAAAACAAATCTTAGCGCTCACACTAAAACAGATCTCTACGCCTTAGCAACGCATAACGCATAACGCAAAACGACGTCGCACAGCAAAACAGATCTCTCCTCAACTATGCGCACTAGCACGTGAAATCCGCTTACGTCAGCAGATCTCTACCCGCGAACAATACAACGAAACCAGCTCTCTCAATCCAGCGATCACCCGCTACAGTTCCGTTGACCAACGTTGACATCTGAAATTACGAAATGCAAGCGCTTAACTCCCGTGCCACTCTCGACCATTCAGACTTCACCAAAATGACACCGTTTAATTCAATTCTCGCGGCACTTCACGCAACGCTAAGGAAAACAGATCTCTATCTAAATCTAACCAAAACAACTTCAATCGCTACCAGGTTTCACCCGAACTCAAATCTGGGCAACTCCAACTAGAGATCTGAATTTCCTCAAATCAGATTTCACCAAAATCCGAAACCAGAAATCAAAAATCTTAATTTCAGCGACTAATATAATCCCAAAATCGGATTAATCACTAATTTAGAAATCTGATTCCTCACATTCTCCCCACCTTAAGAGATTTCGTCCTCGAATCAAAGACAAACCATGGCAGAAACAATCAAGCATTCAAACCAGCACAAAATCTACTCAAATTCGAAGCAAAAACCAGAAATTTACCTGGAAAAACTCGCACGACCACTGCTCAAATAGATGAGGCCAGTCTTGTCTCATCTTCTCCTCAACTTCCCAGGTTGCTTCTTCTCGGCCATGCTTGCTCCATTGGACCATCACCAACGGAATTATCTTGTTCCTCAACTGCTTCTCCTTTCTATCCAGAATCTGCACCGGATATTCGTTGGGATTGGTCCGGATCCGCACCCCGGCAGGCAGCGGAAGAACAAAAATTTACCGGGATGCGATCAATACGAATAAACAAAACAAATCTACGTATCAGTCTTGTCTCATCTTCTCCTCAACTTCCCAGGTTGCTTCTTCTCGGCCATGCTTGCTCCATTGGACCATCACCAACGGAATTATCTTGTTCCTCAACTGCTTCTCCTTTCTATCCAGAATCTGCACCGGATATTTGTTGGGATTGGTCCGGATCCGCACCCCGGCAGGCAGCGGAAGAACAAAAATTTACCGGGATGCGATCAATACGAATAAACAAAACAAATCTACGTATCAACATACATAGGGTGTTTAGCAGGTCACCTGTCTGGCACTTGTGCCTGGCTCCAACCGGTGTTTCAAGAACCCGGCGCTTCTCGGTTGATTGCGGTAGATTCGTCAATCCGGTCCACGACCAGACTCGAGGCTCCTTCGTCAGACTGCACTAGAAGTCCTGACGAGATCAGCACGATCGGATTCTCCACGAAAAACTAGGCCGGAACGAAATTCCGGCGAAGTTGGGCGGCGGCGGCGGCG
>KV006943.1:1953-20459 GCA_001598015.1 Dorcoceras hygrometricum
TAATATATACAAGAATGAATGTTTGATTGGAATTGGGGAACGCGAAAATGATCTATACACCTTAAAATTAAAAGAAGTTCCAACTCGCGATGTGGAAACACATACAACAACTATTAAAAGGAAAAACGATAGCTTGAACCCGGCACAACTTTGGCACGCTAGGCTAGGTCATGTTTCCTTGAATAGGATGAACAAGTTGGTTAGGAGTGACATGTTTGATATGTCTGACATTAACTCCCTACCGACATGTGAGTCTTGTCTCAAGGGAAAAATGACTAAACAACCCTTCACAGGCAAGCCTGAACGTGCTCAAGGCCTATTGGATTTGATCCACACTGATGTGTGTGGCCCACTTAGCATTGGTACTAAGTACGGTCACACATACTTCATCACCTTTACCGATGATTACTCTATGTATGGGTACTTATACTTAATGAAGCACAAGTCTGAATCATTTGAAAAGTTCAAAGAATTCAAGGCTTAAGTAGAAAATCAGTTGGGAAAAAAGTATCAAAACACTTCGATCCGATCTAGGTGGAGAATACTTAAGTACCGAATTTTAAGACTATCTTAAATAGAATGGGATTCTCTCACAATGGACCCCTCTGGCCACACCACAGCTCAATGGTGTAGCGGAGCGTCGTAATCGAACCTTGATGGACATGGTTCTATATGTGATGAGTTTCACTGAGCTTCCTGCCTCGTTTTGGGGCTATGCGCTCAAAACGGCGGTAATGTTGTTGAACAATGTCCACACCAAGGCAGTGGATAAAACTCCGTATGAGATATGGATGGGCAAGCCGCCCAAATACTCATACTTGAGGATTTGGGGATGTCCTGCTTACGTGAAGCAGACAGTGGGAGATAAGCTGGATAATAGATCCATATTATGTTACTTCATTGGGTATCCAAAGAATTCTATTGGATACTGCTTCTACTATCCCAATGAAACAAGAGTGTTTGTTTCTAGAAATGCCACCTTTCTGGAAAGGGAGTTTCTACTTGATAGAAAAGGCAAGATAGTTGAACTCAAAGAGGTTCGAGAACCATCTGAAGTACCAAGTGAGTCTCCCACACCTCAAGAGCCAATACCAGAAATGGTCGCACCTAGGAGATCTGAAAGGGTTACTAGGGCTCCTGTTAGATATGGTTTCCTCCTTGAAGATGATAAAAGTGATCAAACTATTGGATGTGATCCAAGAACTTTCAAGGAGGCAATTTACGATGCTGATTCTAATTTGTGGCTTTAAGCAATGCAATCTGAGATTGACTCGATGCATTCAAACCAAGTTTGGACTCTTGTTAATCCTCCCGAAGGAATAGTTCCTATTGGGTGTAAATGGATATACAAGAGAAAACTTGGGCCTGATGGAAAGGTACTGACCTATAAGGCACGACTGGTCGCGAAATGTTACACTCAAAGGCAAGGTGTTGACTATGATGAAACCTTTTCACCAGTCGCAATGTTCAAGTCAATTAGAATCCTACTAGCCATAGCCGCATGGTACGACTATGAGATATGGAAAATGGATGTGAAAACTGTGTTCCTTAATGGAAACATTAAGGAAGAGATCTATATGACGCAGCCTGAGGGTTTCACATCTGTAGGAAGTGAGCATAAAGTATGCAAACTTCAGAGATCGATCTACGGTCTCAAACAAGCATCGAGAAGTTGGAAGCTGAGATTTTATGAAACAATTAAGAAATTTGGTTTCATCAAGAATCCCGAGGAACCATGTGTATATAAGAAGGTAGTTAAAAATGCTGTGACATTTCTTGTACTTTATGTTCATGACATTCTACTCATTGGGAATGATGTAGGAATGTTGTTGTCAACTAAAGTGTGGTTGTCTAGTAGATTCTCGATGAAGGACATGGGTGAAGCATCCTACATTCTAGGAATACAGATCTATAGAGATAGATCGAAAAGGATGCTCGGACTCACCCAAGCCACCTACATCGATACCATACTTAAGAGGTTCTCTATGGAAGAGTCCAAGAGAGGACACCTACCTATGTGCCATGGGGTCACTCTATCTAAGTCTATGTGTCCAAAGACTGATGAGAAGATAGAGAGTATGACACGTGTGCCATATGCCTCGGCAGTAGATAGTATTATGTATGGCATATTTTCAACTAGACCGGATGTCGCATATGCTCCGAGTGTCACGAGCCGCTACCAAGCCAACCCCGGCTAAATGCATTGGAAGGCTGTGAAAGATATTCTTAAGTACTTACGAAGGACTAAGAATATGTTCATGGTCTATGGGGGTGGTGAACTGAAATTGGAAGGCTACACTGATTCTAGCTTCCAATATGATGTGGATGATTCGAAGTCAACATCTGGATTTGTATTCATGCTCAATGGTGGTGCTGTCTCTTGGAAGAGTTCCAAACAAGACACCATCGATGATTCAACCACTGAGGCTGAGTACATCGCAGCATCAGCTGCTGCGAAAGAGGCGGTTTGGATAAGGAATTTCGTCCAAAAGTTGGGCGTAATCCCTGAAGGAGTTGGTCCAGTCCTGGTGTACTTCGACAACACGGGTGCCGTTGCGCAAGAAAAGGAGCCTAGGTCTCACCAAAGATCCAAACATATACTGAGGAAATACCACATAATCCGGGATATTGTGGCTAGAGGTGACATAGCAGTCGAGAGAGTCTCCTCTGCAGACAACATTGCTGATCCACTTACGAAACCCTTGCCAAGACCGTTGTTTGAAAAGCATCGCGAAACAATGGGACTGCGTCTGATGAGTAGTTGGCTTTAGGGAAAGTGGGAGATTGTTAGAGTAGATGCCCAACTAGCCAACTTGTGGCGTGTGGGTTCTTATTGACTCTTTGTATAACGATCTTTATTTATGAAATTCGTATTCTTTTATGGCATTCTTTATCTTCATTATTTTTTAATGTTAACAATTGTGTTGGATAAAGACCTAGAATGCACCATAGTGTATGTTAGATGTGATAGTGGATATGATGGCTATCATGAAACACATCTAATAGTCACTATGTATTCTAAACTCGTTCCTAGTCGATTGGGCCATCAAAATGAGGATAAGACCGCCCGAGCTTGAGACTAGCATCTGCGATGTGAAGTACCACGTATCATTGGTAGGGAACATTGTGATGTTCTGAGCATGCAGATGGATAGTGACCTGGTGATCTATCGAACTACCCTCGTTCGGACTTTCCAAGTGGTTACCATTTGTCGAGTGGATAAGTCTGAGGTCTTGGTTGTACAGATTAGCCCTCATTACTCGAAACGTCATTGAGACTCTACGTGATAGGTGCTTCACTTTGACCCGTTTACCGACTTAGTTGGGGTCATCAGGTGGCGGGATTGGGTGAGGTCCCGATGCATGTAGGAGTCGATGCTTCGTTGTCGAGGATTCACCGCTCGCCTTTGTGCGTGGATATCCTATGCTATCTGAGGTGATAATAGTGTGATAAATCTCTGGCCAGAGTACTAGATGTGTTTTAGGTAAATAGGTTTACCTAGTAACACACGCGATGTCACTATTTGATCTCCAGGATGTATGCATTGTTATTGGATCTCTAGGGACTCTCGATTTACCAATGGTCGTTGATCTGATCGGGATATATTTGTTGAAAGGACCGTACTGTACGCTAACCATGACCGACTGGTTCTTGCAGGCACTATCAGTGATACCTAGGGGATCATGGGGCGATGTTGCTAGGCACTTTACCATGATTCGATAGGTTAGTCCGAAAATGTGTCTTCAGAGTCGCAATTGTTGTGGGCCCACGGCTAGCTGTATCCCTGAACCATTGAGGGTTACACAAGTACTGGCTTCTTGATTCCCGCACGGAAATTGAGCTCAATTTGTTGAGCATAGGAGGAGCATTGAGGGTTACACAAGTACTGGCTTCTTGATTCCCGCACGGAAATTGAGCTCAATTTGTTGAGCATAGGAGGAGGAAGGATGGAAGTGCGACTTCCTAAATTCAACAGGGGTCAAAATGCAATTTCCCTAAAATTTGGGCTAGTTTGACTATCCTTGAAACTTGGAGGGGTAAACTGTAATTTTGGACTAGGTGGTCTGAAAAATTATTTTCTCATCATAATACTCAGTTTTGTAAATTGTGTAGATTGGTCCGATCTGATCGTCGATCGGGATTATGATGGAGCCACGGCGATGTACTTGAACCGAATGTTCATATGGACCTGGGCCCGCCCCAGGCCCATTGGGCCGGTCCAAGCCCATCACATGTCTATTAATACTTGACCTAGGGCTACATTGTCTACACAACTACTACTCCAAAAACCCTAGATTAGCCGCCCCCTCTCCTCCTTTCACCACACGGCCGCCGCCCCCTCCCTCGCGCTGCCTCCCGCAGTCGTGCGCCGCCGCCTGCCGTGGTTGGACTTGTTCCGACCGTCTTGACGTGGAGATTCCGTCCGTGAAACATTTGTCGTGTTTTCTAGTGCAGACTGACAAAGGGATCGTGATTTTAGTTGTGGACCGGATTCGGAGAACGACAACCGCCAACCGTTGAAGTGCCAATTTCCTCGTGAAATTGGTCGGAGCCAGGCACCTAGAAGCCAGCAAGGTACCAAATCTAAACACCCTATGGATGTTTTTGTTATTATTGTTATGTATTGACCATTCCCGGTGCAAAATTTTTAAATCTCCCGCTGCGGCCCGGGAGCGGGATCCGTATCCGCCGCTGCGCCAACATACTGGAGATGAGTGGGTAGCTCCCATGTGCTCAGTATACCCGTGGACACGAACTGATTATCGTTCCTTTGATCAGATGTTGCTGTTGAGCTGTTGTTGAGATCCTTTGGCTCCCTGCTTTCGGTTGTAGCCTTGATCCCTTGCATAGCATGTGCATATTTATCATTGTTTTCCTTATGCTGTTTATTGCTGCTCTCCGTACTGGGGTTTGACCCCGAGGTCCTCTGGGGCTGGTGTTTGTTGCCTGTGTATTGTTTTCAGGTTTCCCAGGTTTCTCTGCTGGTCGTGGTTTTGACCCAGCTGAAGGTGCCCCAGGAGGTGGATAGAGTGTCCCAGTTAGCGTATAGCATATATATACTAGTACTGTTAGCCGGGGAATGCCCTGTGCTTGTGGAATTGTGTTATCCGTTGTAGTACTAGTGTTTGTGTTTGTATAAATGATGTACTGTTGTATCGTGTATTCGTAAACTGGGATATTTTAAGCACGATTGTATTTTAAATTATATGTTTTAAACCGTCAGGCCAAAAGCGAAAATTTTAAGCCACTTTTTGTACGCTTCCGCTATTGTTTGCGTGGTTTAACTCTGAGTAGAGCACGAGGCCTGACAGCAACCAGCCTAGCTTTGTTTCGAACTACATTACCTTGTTCATATATCTTGTTCCGAAAAACCCATCTTGTTCCTATAACATTTTTATTATCGGGTTTAGGAACTAAATGTCATACTTTACTTCGTTTGAATTGGTTTAGCTCTTCTTGAATGGCGTCTATCCATCTAAAGTCAGCTAAGGCTTCTTCTATTTTCTTAGGCTCTATATGAGATATGAACGTAGAGTTTAAATATTCGTTTATCATCTGGACTCGTGTCCGAATAGGTGCAGTAGGATTACCGATGACCAGCTCAGGTGGATGATTTTTATTCCACCGAAGACCTGGTCTGTATGAGGTAGATGGTTCGAGCTGTTCCCCTTGTGTCCTTGCTGATTCTTCTGGAATATCATTATTCGATGTACCACTCCTTGTAGTGTTTACGTCAGCACCGGTATGTTCTCCACCAGCTGGTTCAGGATCTGGACCAGCTTGCTCAACAGCTGGAATATCAGCGTTGATAACTGATTTGTCCAAATCGTGCTGGTCATCAGCTTGCTGTCTAGGTTGTTCCTCGTCGTCGCTTGATTCACCGAGATGTGTGGATTCCAGATGAGTGCATAGATCATGTAACTTTTACGCTGATGATGATTGAAAGATGGTTTCATCGAACACTACATGAGCCATTCTTCTACTATTAGCGTTCTGTTGTTGAACACTCTATATGTTCTGCTAACAACTGAGTATCCCAAAAAGATACCTGCATCAGATCTTACATCAAAGGCTCGTAAGTGCATTTTACCATTTATATGGATGAAACACTTGCATCCAAACACCCTGAAGTACGAGATATCAGGTTTCTTGTCATTCCAGATCTCATAAGGAGTGACTCCATGTCGCTTGTTTATCATCAATCTGTTTTGAGTATAGCAAGTTGTATTGACCGCTTCTGCCCAAAATATTTTTGGAATACCAGAATCAGCAATCATGGTAGTAGCAGCTTCTTTTAAAGTGCGATTTCTACGCTCAGCCAGCCCGTTCTACTGAGGTGTTCTAGCTGCAGATAACTCATGTCTGATTCCAATATCATCCAAATATGAGGAGATTTTAGAATTTAAAAACTCTGTTCCTCTATCACTCCTACTCCGGTTGACATTACAAGACTGCTCATTTTGAATGCGTTTTAAAAGTTTAATCAGTTGATCGGCAGTTTGATCTTTTGATTTCAAAAATATCACCCAAGTAAATTTTGAAAAACAAGGGTATATTTCATTCCGCCTAAGATGGTTACGGGTATTGGACCAAAGAGATCCATATGTAGAAGATCCAGCTTACGAGAGGTTTTGGTACTACCTTTAGTTTTGAAAGTAGATTTGATATGTTTACCCAGCTGACATGCGGAGCAGATCTTGTCCTTTGAAAATTTTAATTTGGGCAAGCCATCAACTAGGTCATGCTTACTCAGATTGACAATAGTTTTGAAATTCAAGTGCTTCATCCGCTGATGCTATAACGAACTTTTAGAGGAATCAGCTACTAGACAAGTTTGTTCTTTATGCTGTTGATCTGACCAATCAACTTTGTATGTGTTACCAGATCGATAACCTACTAGTACAGTCAGACCTTCCGGATTAAGAATCGTGCATGTGTGCTTCTGAAATTTGACAGAATAATTACTATCACACAACTGACTGATACTAATCATGTTGTAGCACAGATTTTCAACAAGAACATTGTTTACAGTAAATTTACCATGGGTAAGCTTACCCTTACCCATAGTGTTACCATTTGAATTGTCACCAAAGGTGATCTTAGGTCCATTGCAGAATTTTATATCTGAGAGCAGCTTAGCATCTCCAGTCATGTGTTTTGCACATCCACTGTCCAGATACCAAGTTGATTGCTCCAGTCGGGGTTCTTGTTGTTCCTGCAGTCACAAATCAAGAATATTTGGTACCCTTTGATTCAATTGGGACCAGGTTTGATTAGACCTTTCGGTACCCACACTTGGATAATCTTAATCAATTTTTTAGTGTGTGCATCAAAGCATTTGTGCGGTCCGTGTGTGTTCTTTGTTCTGTTTTGAACATGAGATGCAGCATATGTGCCCTTTGATCTGGATTTTCAATATTGTGGCTCGTACTGCATGTCCTTCATAGAAGATTGGAAGAACTGGTTAGTCTTATCGTTGAGTTTGGGTTTCCCCCGTATTAGTTCAACTCTTTTGTTTAACCAGCTTTCCCGAGGCTTCTCAGGAATAGTATATCCCAGCCCACAAAATCTTTCTTGCCGGATCAAGGGCTTAACTGCCTTCATAGTCTCACCAGATCGTGTCTCAGTAAAGTGTTCCCGGATAGATTTTACAAAGTTCATTGTTTTAAACTGTAACACCCCAGATTTAACGATTTTCCCCACTGTACCAACACTGGTCTTTCCAGCGTGTTTTGTCCTCACTCGCACGCACCCTGAGAAACTTCCCAGGGGTCACCCATCCCAAAATTGTCCCAATTCAAGCACGCTTAACTTTGGAGTTCTTAAGTGATGAGCTCCCGAAAAGAAGGTACACCTTGTAGGTAAGAGTAGTACCAATTAAATCTGATAAGCCTTCCACAACTAACCTCAATTACATCTGTTCATTCATGTGCTCCTTCGCCTCTATAAGCCTGCCAGGAGCCGCTCATTATCCGTGCAACCTCTTGGCACCGGCGATCACTCCCCGCCCTCTTTTGAGCCCCGGACCTCACATAAACTTTGTCCTTCCTAGTCCTGGATTACTACTGGTTTCTGCGATACTGCCTTCATTGCTATTGTATCCCAATCTGGTTTTATCACCAGATGGATTTGTAGCTCCTTGCATTTTTTGTAGTGAAGCAGAAGACTTGGTCCAGGATCTTATTATATCAGCTAGCCGCTGATTCTCGTATAGCATCTCCTCTGACCTGCTTCTTAATTCAGCATTCTCAGTTTCAAGCTTACTTAGAGCATCTTGCATATTTCTTGAGCTCGTCTGCTCAGTGTTCATTGCACAACTCTCTTTTTCATCTTTAACTTCCTCGAATGACTGAGAAAGATTTTTGTATTCGAATACCATTTCATTTAGTGCATTGACAAGATCCTCCCGTGTGAATTCAAGATTTGAGAAGTCAAGTACCTCCTCAGTGTCATCGGCCATGAGATTCAGCATTCTCAGTTTCAAGCTTACTTAGAGCATCTTGCATATTTCTTGAGCTCGTCTGCTTCAGTGTTCATTGCACACTTCTCTTTTTCATCTTTAACTTCTCGAATGACTGAGTAAAGATTTTTTGATTTCGAATACCATTTCATTTAGTGCATTGACAAGATCCTCCCGTGTGAATTCAAGATTTGAGAAGTCAAGTACCTCCTCAGTGTCATCGGCCATGAGACATTGTACTTCATATTCTCTTTCGCTTGATGAGGAGGTTCCAGAGCTTGATTCTTTTGAATCTGAATCGGCCCAACAACTTCTGTTCTCTTCAGCCATCATGGCTTTCTCTGTTTTCCCTTTTCGATAGGCCTTTTTCTCCCTCTTTTCTTTATTAGCACTATGATCTGGTCGTTTCTTGTCATCTATTCTTGACTTCCTGCAATCAATCATGAAATGACCATGTCTGCCACAGTTATAACATTTATCATCAAAGGGAGTATTAAAATTTTTCTTGGGAAAATTAAAAGAGAAGAGTTGAGTATTCTGCTTCCGCATGAATTTTCCGAATTTTTTTATGAAAAAGGTCATCCCATCCTTGCTCATGTCTTCTGCTGATCTGCTACTGGTGGAACATGGAATTTGTTCTGGTGTTGTAGCAACGAGAGCTCTAGTTGGTTGAGATGTAGAGGGCTCGGCTTCCGCTCTCGTTTCCAGTTCGAACTCGTATGCCTTTAAGTTGGCAAACAAGTCATGCAGCTCCATATTGTTTAAACCTTTCGACTCTTGCATGGCCATAGTCTTCACATCCCACTCTTTGGGAAGTGCTCGCATCACCTTTAAGGCTAGCTCTCTGTTGTTGTACGTCTTATTTAGTCTGGCCAGCTCAATCACCAATGAGATGAATTGTTCATAGAACACTTCCATGGACTCCTCAGGTTACATCTTGATAAGTTCAAATTTTTGTAGGGCCACGGTCAGCTTGTTTTCTTTTGTTTCCTCATTGCCTTCACAAATCTAGATCAGCTTTTCCCAGATTTCTTTTGCAGTGGTGCATGTCTGGATTTTGCTAAACATGTTATTTTCTAGCATCTTGTATAGTATTTCCTTGGCGACATTATCCAGATTTGCTTTCTTCCTGTCTTCAGAACTCCACTCATGTCTAGGTTTCTCAATCCATTGAGGTGCACCATCAGCTATAGCAATTGCTGTGTTTACTTTCAGTATTTGCATTGGTTCGTTGGTAATTACGAACCACATGTCCTCATCGTGTGCTTCTAGGTGCGCCTACATTCGGATTTTCCAGACATCATATTCCTCCTTGGAAAACATAGGAATTTTATAGTGAGAAATTGACATGATTAAATAAATATGAATGAATAAAGTGTTCAGGCACTGAGAAACCTGCTCTGATACCACTTATAGGATCGAAAAGTAAACTTGGGAGTTCAGGGGGGGGAATGAACTCCTTTGGTAATTTTTGGTTTGAAAATCATTTCAAAAAGTTCTACAGCTTAAGGACAACTTCCCGCAGAGTTACCAGCTGGGAAGCTTCTCAGTGACTACTGTTGTCTCGTGTAATAAAATGTTTTTTTTGCGGAATGAACATGATTCAAGCAGTTGAACAATTTAATCAAAATGCGTGAATGTAAAAGTAGTAGAGACGAGAGATTTGTTTCTGAAAGTTCGGAGCAATTTCTCCTACGTCTCCCCTTCTTCTTCAATGGGAAGGTTTACACTAGAAGGCTTTGATTTATACAACCCTTTGTACAAACCCAGTCTCATGACCTGCAGCCACGAGAACTCCTAGCAACCAACGACATACAGACCCACGATCTGGTTCGTATTACAACAATTCCAGTACTCAGCTAGTTGTGCTATTCTAGAACTCAGACACACTCTGTCTATAATTTTTAATTTGGACTCAAATATATAGAATGTATGAAGACGAGTTAGTGACACATAAGAAGTGAACAATCTGTGCGTGTGTCACTTGAGTAATCTGATTCAAATATGAACTCTGCTTTTTATTTTGAAAGCTGGTTCGTCAAAGGGAGTGATCGTTGTTTGATGAGTGCAAGATAGTCGTCGTGTGTGATCCCCCCTTCACAGCTTCTCTTCTCCTCTATATATACTCTTTGGATGCAACGGTAAAAAATGTTACCAAGAGACACGTTGTATGCATCCAAATTGAAATCCTGTGACGCTTTAAATTCTTGCACGATGAAGGTACAGCTTCATTAAATGCATTTCCCTTTTTGGAAATTCTGCACCATCTTCAGTCTGTGTCATATCCCTGCGTATCTGGTTTTAGTTTGAAGTAGTTCCAAAGACTACAAATCATAGCAGAGATGTCAACTGATTAATTTCAGACTGTACGTAGCTTCAAACATTCCAAAAGTTCAATTTTCTTATGTTGTTCTGTACTCAGCTAGTTTTCATAGCAGAGATGTCAACTGATTAATTTCAGACTGTACGTAGCTTCAAACATTCCAAAAGTTCAATTTTCTTATGTTGTTCTGTACTCAGCTAGTTTTCATTGTCCTGTGCCAAGCTGGTTTTCCCGAAATGTCTTAGTATTCAGCTGGTTCAATACCCTGAGCTGGTTTCAGCAGTTTCCATTGTCCAGCTGGTATTTACTAAATCATCCAACCTTAAGGTTCCGGGCTGGTTTGACTTTATCCACAACACGCTGAGCTGGTCTTTCCTTGACCAGCTTGACTTTGCTCCGATCTGTTTTCTTCGTTCAACATGGTAAGTCTCGTCCAGATCTTGTCGCTTTGGTTTTAATGATAGCTTTTACGAATTTCATTTCTTGCTCGATTTTCATCACCAAAACTTCTGAAATTTATCCTAACAGGCTTTGAAAGCCCAGAGTTATTTAAGAAGGGATATCAAGGATTTCTAGTTAGTGCTTTATCAGTAGTGGAAGGTAAGAAGATTAGACTGGAAGACGTTGAAGTAGTGAATGAATTTCCTGACATATTTCCAGAAGACATCTCCGGTTTGCCACCAGATCGGGAGTAAGAATTCACTATTTATTTAGTAATCGAAATTTCTCCATTTTCCAAGCCGCCTTACATACTTGCTCCTAAGGAGATGAAAGAATTGAAAGATCAATCCAAGATTTATTGGATAAAGGATTCATCCGTCCCAGTACATCACCGTGGGGATCTCCAGTGTTATTTGTCAAAAAGAAGGACGGGAGTATGCGTTTGTGTATAGACTATAGGGAGTTGAACAAGTAAACTATTAAGAATAAGTATCCTCTCCCTAGGATAGATGATTTATTCGATCAACTCCGAGGAGCTGTTGTATTTTCGAAGATTGATCTCCGATCCGGTTATCACCAGCTTAGAGTAAAGGATGCAGACGTATATATAAGACAGCCTTTAGAACATGTTATGGCCATTATGAATTCTGAGTGATGCCATTTTGGTTAACTAATGCGCCTTCTGTGTTCATGGATTTAATGAATAGAGTATTCCAACCTTTTCTAGATAGATTCGTGATTGTTTTTATAGATGATATTCTCATTTACTCTAAGAGCAGAGAAGAGCAAGCTGACCAACTCAGAGTGATACTACAAATTTTGAGTACTAAGCAGTTATTTGATAAGTTTAGTAAATGTGAATTCTGGATCGAAAAGGTTGTGTTTCTTGGTCATCTCTAAGAACAGAGTATAAGTAGATCCCTCCAAAGTAGAAGCAGTTCGGGAATGGCCTGTACCCAAGAGTGTATCAGAGGTTCGAAGTTTCTTAGGTCTTGCAGGTTATTACAGACGTTTTATAAAGGGATTTTCTAAAATAGCTGTCCCTTTAACGTCTTTGACCAAGAATGATGTTAAGTACGATTGGTCTCCAGAATGCCAGTCCAGATTTGAGAGGTTAAAGCAGGCATTGATAGAAGCCCCTGTTTTAACATTGCCATCATGAAAATGGAATTTCACGATCTACACGGATGCATCGAAGACAGGATTGGGTGCTGTTTTGATGCAAGATAAGAGGGTGATTGCTTATGCTTCTAGACAACTGAAGATTCACGAAAAGAATTACCCTGCACATGACCTTGAATTAGCAGCAGTGGTTTTCGTATTGAATATTTGGAGGCACTATCTTTACGGGGAAAAATGCAAAATTTTTACAGACCACAAAAGCCTCAAATACTTCTTTACCCAAAAGGAGCTTAAGATGAGGCAAAGAAGATGGCTCAAACTGGTTAAATACTACGATTGCGTAATTAGCTATCACCCTGGAAAAGCTAATGTAGTAGCTGATGTACCAGGTAGAAGAGCGGTGGGATTAGCTCAACTTTCAGTTCAAATACCATTAGCGAAAGAAATCGAAAGATTTGAGCTGGAAGTAGTTACGTAAAAGTATACTTCTAGACTAGCCGTTCTTACAATCCAATCTACATTGAAAGATCGGATTAGAGATAGTCAAGCGAGGGATGATCAGCTACTCAAATGGAAGTAACAAGATGAAGAAAGAGGTGGAAATCTTTATACTACAGCAGAAGGAATTGTGAAATACCAGGATAGGTTATGGGTACCGAGAGTTGATAACTTGCGTGATGAGACTATGAAGGAAGCCCATAACACTCCGTATTCTATTCACCCAGGAGAAACGAAGATGTATAAATATTTATAACAGCTATTTTGGTGGCCAGGAATGAAATGAGATATCTCCAATTTTGTTTCTGAGTGTTTAACACGTCAACAAGTAAAAGCAGAGCATCAGAGACCAGCTGGGATGTTAAAACCTATCCCTATACCAGTATGGAAATGGGATAACATAGCTATGGATTTTGTAGTGGGTTTACCAAAGACAATCCATGGATTTAACTCTTTTTGGATTATTATTGATAGATTAACTAAGTCAGCTCACTTCTTACCAGTAAAGACGACGTATGATTTGAATAAGTATGTTGAACTATATGTGAAAGAAATAGTGAAACTTCATGGAATTCCAAGTTCTATAGTATCATATCGAGATCCCAAATTCACTTCTATGTTTTGGAAGAGCTTACATAAAGCCATAGGAACTAAGTTAACTTTCAGTACATTTTTTCATCCGCAAACTGATGGACAATCGGAAAGATTGATTCAAACACTGGAGGATTTGCTTCGTCCTTGTACTCTAGACTTTGCAGAAAGCTGGGATTCTAAATTGCCCTTAGTTGAGTTCGCGTACAACAATAGTTACCAGGCTTCAATAGAAATGGCTCCATACGAAGCATTGTATGGCAGAAAATGTAGATCATCGATACATTGGGATGATGTAGGTGAAAGATCAGAGATAGGACCTGACATTATAAAACAGACTGCCGAAGCCATCAAAAGAATACGTGAACGAATGAAAACAGCACAGAGTAGACAAAAGAGCTATGCTGATAGCCATCGCCGTGAGCTATTTTTCGAAGTGGGAGATCATGTATTTTTGAAAATAGCACCTATGAAAGGTGTAATGAGATTTGGACGAAAGGAAAGCTGAGTCCTAGATATATTGGACCATTTGAGATTCTGGAAAGAATTGGGACATTAGCTTATCGTCTATCATTGACTCCACAGTTATCAGCAGTTCACAATGTATTCCATATATCAGCTCTCAGGAAACATGTTTCAAACCCTTCGCATGTATTAAGGTACGAGCCTATCCAGCTCGCATCCGATCTGACTTACGAAGAAGCTCCAGTGAATATTCTTTTAAGAGAGAACGTAGGTTAAGAAATAGAAATATCCCTATGATAAAGTGTTAGAGTAGATGCCCAACTAGCCAACTTGTGGCGTGTGGGTTTATAGACTCTTGTATATGACAATCTTTATATATGATATTCACATTTATTATATGGCGTTATTTACTTTCATTGTGTGTATAATGATTAACAATTGCGTTGAGTAAAGACCTAGAATACACCTAAGTGTATGTTAGATGTGATAGTGGGTATGACGGCTATCATGAAACACATCTAATAGTCAATGTGTATTCTGAACATGTTCCTAGTCGATTGGGCCGTCAAAATGAGGATAAGGCCGCCCGAGTTCGAGACTAGTATCTGCGATGCGAAGTACCATGTTTCATTGGTAGGGAACATTGTGATGTTCTGAGCATGCAGATAGATAGTGACCTGGAGATCTATCGAACTACCCTCCTTCGGACTTTCCAAGTGGTTACCATTTGTCGAGTGGATAAGTCCGAGGTCTTGGTTGTACTGATTAGTCCTCACGAATCGAAACGTCATCATAAGGCGTCGGGATTGGGTGAGACCCCGATGCATGTAGGAGTCGATGCATCGTTGTCGAGGATTCACCGCTCGCAGACATGCGTGGATATCCTATGCTATCTGAGGGGATAATAGTGTATAAATCTTTGGCCAGAGTACTAGAAGTGTTTTAGGTAAATGTGTTTACCTAGTTACACTCGCGATGTCACTATTCGATCTCCAAGATGTATGCATAGCTATCGGATCTATAGCGACTCTCGATTTACCAATGGTCGTTGATCTGATCGGGATATATGGATTGAAAGGACCGTACTGTACGCTAACCACGACCAACTGGTTCTTGCAGGCACTATCAGTGATACCTAGGGGATCATGGGGCGATGTTGCTAGACGCTCTTACCATGATCCGTTGGGCAAGTTCGGAATTGTGATTCCGGAGCCACAATGGTTGTGGGCCCACGGCTAGATGTATCCCTGAACCATTGAGGGTCACACAAGTACTGGATTCGAGATTCCCGCAAGGATACTCAGCTCAATGTGTTGAGCATACGAAGAGGATTTAGGGAGTGCGACTTCCTAAAAAGTCAACAGAGGTCAAATCGTGATTTGCCGCTGTTGAGGGGCAAAAAGGTCATTTTGCACTGGGGTTCTGAAAAATGGTTTTTCAGATTATAGTATTCAGCTTTGGAAACTGAATCGATCGGTCCGATCTAATCGGCGATCGGAGTTGTAATGAAGTCGTAGTGATGGATATCGTCATTTGGACCCGGGCCCGATGGGCCGGTCCAAGTCCATTACTAATCTTATTAAAAGGATTAAGGACTTGATTAACAACACACAACAACATAACACAAACTCTAAACCTACTCTTGGCCGCCGCCCCCTCTCCTCTCTACAAGCCGCCGCCGCCGCCGCCTCTCTTCACCGGGTCGTGGACCTGATTGACGATATCTACCGCCGCCTACCGTGAAGTGCCGTTTTCTTTACGAAACCGGTCGGAGCCAGGCACGAGTTGCCAGCAAGGTATCACTCTTAAACGCCCTATGAATGTCATAGTATGTTGTTTTTATCGTATTGATCGTCTCCCAGTATTGTTTTATTTGTTCTTCCGCTGCCTCGCCGGGAGGCGTGATCCGGATCCCAACAGTGGTATCAGAGCCAAGGTTTTCGGATCTGAGACAATACATATTGCCTTATTGTATCTAATCTTGAAATTTTCAGATCGAATCAACCATAAAATTTTGGAATTGGCCACCGGCCGCCGCCGCGTGCGGCGTCCCCTCCTCGTGCGCATATCGCGCGCGCGCTTGGTTGCGCGTGTCACGTGCGCTGGCCGCCGATTGGCGCAAGTTGTTGCGCTAGTGCGTCGCGCAAGGAGGCCATGAGTGTGCGGTCGATTTTGGATCGCCGCTGCACGCTGGCCATGACTCACGGCCGGGAGCTTCTCGCAATCGTTACGCGACATGGTCGGCCCTGGATCGCGCGCTGGTCGCACGGTTCTCGCATGATGGCCGACGACGAGCGTTTTTGTGCGCCGCTACTGGTCGCACAAGAGGCGGCCGAACGTTGCGCAGGAGGTGCACTGCTACTGCGTCGATTGTGCTACGATGGCTGGCCGATGAGCGCCGCTGTTGGCGCGGCCGTGCGTCGCGCTTGGCGCGACGTCGCGCGCTGCTGCCGTGCGAATTTTTCGTGCGGCGCCACCGCCGGCCGGCCGCCGCTCCGGCGAAGCTCCGACAATGTCGTGACGGCTGATTTCTTCTAGGGTTCGGTTCGGGCCTGTCCCGGGCAGCCCGTGAAGTTTTTGGGCCGGTATGCGATATCGGGCCCGTTTTAATCGATTTTGAAATTTTAAGATTTTTGGGCCTATAATTATTTTAAGCCCAACGTGATACAATTAAATTAGTAAAATGTGATTTTAATTGTAAAATATGATTTTATAATGAAATATGATTTTGTTGATTAAAATTTGATTTTATCGACAAAATACGATTTTATTATAAAATGTGATTTTATGATTAAAATATGATTTTACGATAAATAATAGGATTATTTAATTTATGCATGTTAATTAGATTATCTGCATGATTGGGATGATCGAGAGCCATGCCCAATTTGTTAGGTGTATGCGATAGGTTTTTGTGATTCGGTATGTATCAATATTATTGATTATCATTTAAAGTGGGCCTGTTTGTGGCCCGTTCTCACCCATTGATAAATGTATCCCTTATTTGTCATGGTAAATTTAAATGTAAAATTACTAGATTTAGTGGGAGGACATCCGAAGACGGCGGACAATGACGATCAAGATATTGAAGACCGAAGATCTATAAAACCGGAAAGCTTTGTAATAGGATTGCATTGCATATTACATTACCCCTAGGATTGGACCCAGGTCCGTGACTGGCAACCACGGACCGCATAGCTCTCGCGATCGATCATCCCAATATTTATTTATATATGTTGATATATAGATTAATTGAATCCGCATGTTGCATGTTTTTAAATACGATTTATAATAAATGCATGAGACCAAATTTTATTTATTTATATATGTTGATATATAGATTAATTGAATCCGCATGTTGCATGTTTTTAAATACGATTTATAATAAATGCATGAGACCAAATTTTTCCAAAATAAAATCCCTCGTTTTAAATATGATTTAAAACTTATATCAAGATAAATGTTTATTCGATAAACTAAAGGGTATTTAAAATTGTTTAAATTTCCCTACCTTCCATCAACAATGGGTGTACGTCGATGCTACCCGTATATATGGCCCGGCTCATATTATTGAGGGGGTCATGTATGCCGGAAAGCTGTCCACGCCATTGAAAACTATTGTGAGTCGGCTGGAACTCCCTTTAACGTTGGCTCATATTATTGGGGACGTTAAGGGGACCGTCCTTCACGACTCAACATTGATGGGTCATCTTAACACGTGATAGTAAACGGTGTCATATTATTGGGCCCTTACTGGACGTGAGTTGAATACATGGAGGATGCACCGGCTGCAATCGGAAACTACCCTTTGGGGGTCATGGATGGCTGATATTATTCGGGTCCATGATCACTTAATTGGGCTCCGTGTACCCACTAAAGAAACCTTTTTTCTCGATTTCATTAGAGGGTGGTGAAATTGTTAAAATAGTGGGAGGGTAATTCATAAAACTTAATGACCATGTTTTATGTCTTAGCTTATATCTTATATAGTTAGTGATGTATGTCCGTTTTCCTCTCAGTATTACTGCATATAAAATGGTTTCGATGAAAAACCCGCTCGCTGCTATACTGGATAGCAACAGGTTCACCGGTCTGAACTACCAAGACTGGCTCCACAACCTCAATCTTGTATTGGCTTCGGAGAAACTTCTTTATGCGATAGAGAAGAGTCCTCCGAAGTTTGCCCCTGCCGATATCAGCCCTGAGGAGCAGGTAACGCTTAAACAATGGTGGGACGACGAGGTTAAAGCTCGGTGCTATGTGATGGCATCGATGTCCAATGAAATGCAACGGCGTTTTGAGAAGACGAAGTATGCTGCTGACATACTTCATCATCTCAAAGAGCTGTACGGGGAGAACTCTCGACATAAGAGGTTCACGGCTGTCAAGGAGCTGATGACAAGCCGCATGCGCGATGGGACTTACGACGAGGTTAAAGCTCGGTGCTATGTGATGGCATCGATGTCCAATGAAATGCAACGGCGTTTTGAGAAGACGAAGTATGCTGCTGACATACTTCATCATCTCAAAGAGCTGTACGGGGAGAACTCTCGACATGAGAGGTTCACGGCTGTCAAGGAGCTGATGACGAGCCGCATGCGCGAT
>KV006943.1:29276-59346 GCA_001598015.1 Dorcoceras hygrometricum
GGTGAGACCCCGATGCATGTAGGAGTCGATGCATCGTTGTCGAGGATTCATCGCTCGCAGACATGCGTGGATATCCTATGCTATCTGAGGGGATAATAGTGTATAAATCTCTAGCCAGAGTACTAGAAGTGTTTTAGGTAAATGTTTTTACCTAGTTACACTCGCGATGTCACTATTCGATCTCCAAGATGTATGCATAGCTATCGGATCTATAGCGACTCTCGATTTACCAATGGTCGTTGATCTGATCGGGATATATGTATTGAAAGGACCGTACTGTACGCTAACCACGACCAACTGGTTCTTGCAGGCACTATCAGTGATACCTAAGGGATCATGGGGCGATGTTGCTAGACGCTCTTACCATGATCCGTTGGGCAAGTCCGGAATTGTGATTCCGGAGCCACAATGGTTGTGGGCCCACGACTAGCTGTATCCCTGAACCATTGAGGGTCACACAAGTACTGGATTCGAGATTCCCGCACGGATACTCAGCTCAATGTGTTGAGCATACGAAGAGGATTTAGGGAGTGCGACTTCATAAAAAGTCAACAGAGGTCAAATCGTGATTTGCCGCTGTTGAGGGGCAAAACGGTCATTTTGCACTGGGGTTCTGAAAAATGGTTTTTCAGATTATAGTATTCAGCTTTGGAAACTGAATCGATCGGTCCGATCTGATCGGTGATCGGAGTTGTAATGAAGTCGTAGTGATGGATATCGTCATTTGGACCCGGGACCGATGGGCCGGTCCAAGTCCATTACTAATCTTATTAAAAGGATTAAGGACTTGATTAACAACACACAACAACATAACACAAACCCTAAACCTACTCTTGGCCGCCGCCCCCTCTCCTCTCTACAAGCCGCCGCCGCCTCTCTTCGCCGGAAAATTGTTTTCGGCCAATCTTGACGAGGAGAATCCGTCCGCGCCGATCTCGTCAGGCCTTCTAGTGCAGGCTGACGAAGGAATCCCGTCTCCGGTCGTGGACCTGATTGACGATATCTACCGCCGCCTACCGTGAAGTGCAGTTTCTTTACGAAACCGATCGGAGCCAGGCACGAGTTGCCAGCAAGGTAGCACTCTTAAACGCCCTATGAATGTCATAGTATGTTGTTTTTATCGTATTGATCGTCTCTCGGTATTGTTTTATTTGTTCTTCCACTGCCTCGTCGGGAGGCGTGATCCGGATCCCAACATAAAGATCCAGTGGCAAACCGATCGGAGCCAGGCACGAGTTGCCAGCAAGGTAGCACTCTTAAACGCCCTATGAATGTCATAGTATGTTGTTTTTATCGTATTGATCGTCTCTCGGTATTGTTTTATTTGTTCTTCCACTGCCTCGTCGGGAGGCGTGATCCGGATCCCAACATAAAGATCCAGTGGCAAAACCACTCAGAAAGGGAAACAACCTAGGAAGCCGAAGCTGATATGCGAAGCAGCTATCCGGATTTGTTTAAGTAATTAAATTTCGGGGAAGAAATTTCAATAAGGAGGGTAGAATTGTAACGCCCAGAAACTTTGAAATCCACAATTAGAAAGTTTAAAAAATTGAGAGATCTATTTGAAATGCTATTGTGATCAGCTTGTATTTTAGTTGATTTTCTAGATTTGAGACACGGTTGCAAGTGTTGTCCAGCTGGTTCAGACAAATCGATTTATTTCCTCTTTTAAATAAAATGGTTCGGTTTGCATCTTTAGTTGTTGTTAAATTTGAGTAGCACTTTTTAAGTATTTTTAGCAGTTTTGAAAGGAAACGTGTTCAATTATTAGGCTTAAGATTTTCATATAAAATCTGTTAAAACACCTCATGCAAATTTCATTCTCAAATAAAACACTTTTCACAAGCTGTATTCTCTGCTAGAAACCGAACAAAGTTTCAAATTTTTTCACATGAAGTGATCGGATTGTGTGTTGATCCAGGCCAGATAAGCTTGCTGTAATTGTTGTCGTAGAAAATGCAAGTAAACTCTGTTTCATGCTACACTCTTGAAAGCATATATTGTTTCTGTTGCATGTTTGTATGCGTTTTTAACGGTTTGAGAACTGTTTGTGAAGTTCGTCAAACACATAATTTAAATTATGACGTTTTATCTAGAAAGTATGGGTTTGCTGAGATTTTGATTCAGAAAAGAGTTGTTAGAAAATGTTTGATGATGTTCGTTCAGTTTCTTCCTGAGTTTTCTGGGATATTCTTCAAAGTAGATCACAAGAAGCTTACGTGATTTTCTTTCAGTAGCTCACAAGCAGCTTACAAGCAGTTTGGGTATTTTTGCCTTAATAGCTTACAAATAGCTTAGTCATTCTTGTTTCTGAAACTTTTCCTGAGATTGATTTCTTCAGACTGAGGAAACTTTCTAAGCTGTGATATTTTGAGATAAGATCGCAATCTGTTTTTCCAGAGCTGTTCATTGTCCGTGATCTGTTTATTTCCCAGAGCTGATTTAAAGTTCGCTATCTTTTTTCTTTCTCTGAACTGTTTTATGTTGGGATCTGATTTCGTGGTCTGAGCTGAGTTGACCTTGTTTGACCAGTGTAATCTGAACTGATCATTTAAGTCATGTTGACTTTTCCTAATCTGGGTTGACCAAACAGCGCAGATCTTACTTTCTGTTCTAAGCTGATACGATTGCGTACTATTCATACTCTAAGCTGATTCTAGTTTTCTTATTCGATTGAACTCCCATGAACTCTCAATAGTTTACGGACACCATCGGAGTTTTAAAAGCAGCAAACGATACTTGACAGAAGAAAGAAAAGATAGTACAGAATGGTTAAAAGAAGTAAAATGTTTAAGAGATTACGGCATCGATAACAGACGGTCTCCATGGAATTGCGTACTATTCATACTCTAAGCTGATTCTAGTTTTCTTATTCGATTGAACTCCCATGAACTCTCAATAGTTTACGGACACCATCGGAGTTTTAAAAGCAGCAAACGATACTTGACAGAAGAAAGAAAAGATAGTACAGAATGGTTAAAAGAAGTAAAATGTTTAAGAGATTACGGCATCGATAACAGACGGTCTCCATGGAAAGGATGAGGACGCTGGCTGACGAACTAGTGTGCCCCTTTCAAATCGAAAGGGATCATGTTGTGTTTGACGAACTACATACCCTTCAATTGCGATGTTTGGGATTTGTTACCAGTTCCTGATATCATATGACAAATTTATCAAACGATATTGACCTATGTACAGGTTTCTAAGCCATATTTTGATTAAATATAAGAACAGAGCATAGGGTGATTTATAATCACAGCTCTAGGAAGTGTTGTAATACTTCATTTTAAAGGCAAGTAAATTTTAAAGGCTTCAAACGTGTGCAGTTATGCTTTCCCAGTTTTACAGTTTACTCATTATCGTATTACAGAATTCAGTATGCTATTGTTCAGATTTGAACTTCAGTACAGATAAAGATATTGTTCTGCTTGTATTTCCTGTATTTTCTATTCTAGATTTACTTGTTGAGCCCCTAGTCTCACTAGTTTTCTTGAGTGCAGGTGATGAGATCTAGGGAGTTGGATGGTGCGAGCTGGAACAGACAGGAGGTGTTTATCATTGACATTAGTTTTTCATTCTGTTTTCAGTTCATTCTGTTTTTGTTGTATAGAATTATAGTTACAGTTTTTGAAACATCGCAGATTACTGATTCCTTGTTTTGATGTAATCTGAACAAAGATTGTACCTTCGAACGTTTTATGAATTCCACGTAGTTATATGAACAGATCTATTTTCCAATTCTATGAATGAAATTTCTGTTCTTTTGCAATTCAGTCCAGAATCGTATTGTTTGTTCGTATTAAACCAGATCCAATTCTTAAAATCTTTCAATTTGAACCCAAACTTATAACAAATTAAGTTAGAAAAAGCTCAATAGGTCAAACCCGAGTAAGGAGAACAAAATAAAACAGCAAACGAAGTTCGAAAGATATATGCTACATGCTATGCAATGCGTGACTGGTAGCAAAGGCAACGGTTACCAAGACTGGAGGGCCAAACGAAAGTGATCATCAACAAAGTGGCAACATCATCAAGGGGGAGCTACACGATGCGTCCTCATGGAAACATTGACGAATGTGGTACCATAGTCGAGGGGGCGGGAGATACCCGATGCATCCTCAATGGAAAGACAAAACGGAGGGTGTCAACACAGCCCTCATCACCAAGCGTCCAGCCATAGCATCTTAGGGGGCGCGTGCGACCCGGTGCATCCTCAATGCTCTCCTCGTGAGTGTGCTACCTCAAACACCACTCCACGAGTTCAATAGATACAACGAAGTACAGATACAACATGTTGCCAATCAATTCTCAAGGCCCAACATGAATGTATATGCTCGATGCCATGACATAACAATACAATCACATAAACAATGTGTAAACACATTCAACAACATATTGCATACACAATACGTAACACATAGTCAGACTCTATGAAAGCTGTAATTACAAGTCCGTTCGTACCTGGGAGCTGATTATCGACAATACCTCAACCAACCACAATGTTCGAACAGCTCACAAATGCCTACACAGAACGCGCGAGCTGAAGACAGCAGATGGTTACGACAAGCCCAGTGCCTGCTAAACAGGGTGGAGAAATCACGGCAGAAGCTCCAAAGTCTACCAACCGATCTGGAAGCTTACAATAGACCACGGGGTAACCTCCAATCCCCAAATACAACTACAACATATCACAATCTACTCAAAAATCAAAAGAAATCAGCTCGGGAAGCTCGTCGGAAAACTGGCCAAGAGTAGTCAGCTTATACATGCTCAAATCAACACCACAGATGATTATAGTGCCCTCAATTTAAATCTATAATGAAAATTATCACTTAAATCTCATGGTTATCTTAACTGAAGATCTAATCATCGGAAGGTACGAAAAACAGCATGCCTTAGCTAATGTCGAGCTCCCTCTTCGACCAACCACGGGCATCAAGACTGGTCAGGAAAAGACAATTTGGGAAGAAGATTACAATGGTACCAAACTTTCTCCAAGCTAAGAAGTCAATCTCTGACTATCGGGAAAAGTATGAGGGTCGGGTGAACAGTGACAAGGCTTTCAAGGGGGTATAAGCTCCGGCTCTCAATAACTCACAATATAAATTGTCCCAAAAACTGTCCTACACTTGCGTTTATCATTTAGTAAACATTCTAAGTACCCCGAACTGATCTACAGTGAAAACAAATCAGCACAGACCTCTAAGCTAACCTCCAGCTCAGGACGTCATGGCCCCATCTAAGCTGACTCCCAGCTCAGGACAGCTTATACTAGACCATCTCAGCCTTAACAGCACGTGTTACACAACCATATTAGTGCTCCTATATCAACACAGTACAATTAGATCAGCTCGGCACTACAAGGCCAGCATAGTACCACCAGATCAGCTCAGCGCTACAAGTTCAGCACAACGCTATCAGTTCAGCTCGCACCAAACTGATCCACTCAGATCAGATCACACTCGATCTAATCCACTCCAATCTGATTACTCCGATCTGATTCACTCCAAGTTTATTACTCCGATTTGATTCACTCCAGAACCTCACAACTCTCATCACCTTTAGGGAAACTTCCCTATTGGTGTATGTTTTCCAAAGTGATGCGAGTTCAATCACTATACTGCTGAATCTTTCATTGAACTCAGCCATAGTCTCCCCTGCCTTCATTTTAATGGAATAATATTTCTGTGTATCAATAGTGAGCTTGTTTTCCTTTGTTTGCTCATTGCTTTCATAAAACTGTGTCAGCTTATCCCAAATTTCTTTTGCAGTAGAGCACATCTTAACCATGCTAAATATGTTATTCTCCAGAGTCTTAAATATGATGTCTTTCACCATGTTATCAAGGTTTGATTTCCGCCAATCCTTGTTTTCCCACTTGAATATGGGCTTTTTGACCATATGGGTGCCCCTTCTGAAATGGCAACAACAGTATTTGCCTTCATTATTTTCATCGGACCATCTGTTATCACGAACCATATACAGCATCTTGTGCAGCTAAATGTGCCTGCATACGAATCTTCCAATCGCCATATTGTTATTTAGAAAATATTGGAATTTTGTTAGATGATGCCATGGGAAATATATGAATGAGATTTTACAAACTGATTCCATGCATATATTGAGTTTACTTGTGACGCCCAAACCCATGGGAATCAACGGAATTGAAGTAAATAAAATTCGAAATAAATTATAAGGACTAAATTCGAAATAGAGTAAGTTGTATTCCCTTACACAAAGCTGAAATAAAGCAATGGCGCCAAAAGTAACAGTCGAAACAGATTTGAGATAAAGACTTCAGATTCCGATTACAAAAATCAGATATTACAACTACGGGAACTCTATATGAATTCTCTATTGTTGTAATGGATCTTAATATAGTTTGACAAAAGATCGAAAACAACAACAGCTGTGACTTTGTGAAAAATGCTGGCCATTGACAAACCACGCAGTCCCCAGATCTGGTTCAACTTGCGCCACCCGCCTGCCCCTGAGCTGCCTCACCTACATCGGGAAAACTAGTGAGCCTAAGGGCTCAGCAAGTAAAACTGAGGATAACAAGATCACATAATGCAGGCATAACTGAAACATAATACGTAAAATAAAGGAAGACATATGAATCTGAAATCTCGCTACTGAAAGACAGATCGGAAACCCAGATCTGAATTGCTTAAACTGGATGACTTATGGTCTAGAGGCTCTCTGGTGGTCCTTGTGCATGAAGCATGTTAACTAATCAGTAACTATCTGTGAAGGGATTTCAGTACTTCCATAATCTTGGTCCCTTCTGCTATGAAGGGATAACAGTTATATCGAAATCTTGGTCCCTTCCTGATTGACCGGGTCCTCTATAACATAAAACCTCAAATCTGAAACTTTACTTTCTTTAACTGAAATAGCTATATACTGGCTCTTGATCAAATGTCGATCGCTGAGATCTGGTAGATTCACTTCTATGAAACTCATTTTATCTTTAAAAACACTACTGAGTGTACAGTGGGACTCGGAGATGATGATAGCAAAGACCAGCTCTGAAGGAACGACTCGAGCGTGCAATCAGATGTGGGTTAAAGAAAACAAATCTTATGTGCAAAGGTCATCTTTGGTTATGTAAAAGATCATAGGTGTGAAACTGCACACATATGTGAATAACAGCTTTGACTAAAGAGAATGGCTTGTGAATGGAAAGACAGATCTGGCTCTTCGAAAATAGATTTGACATAGGGAAACAAGTTTGACTGAACAAAATAGATCTGGTCGAGAAACAGTAACAGGAGCTTCAAAAAATTCAGATTTTGTAGGTTACTCAGCTGTGAGAAACCCAAACAACAGATTTGGCTAAGAACAACGTTACGCATGGAAACAAACTTGGCTAAAAATATGAAATATTGCTTCAACTCAAACAGTTCCTAAACAAACTAGCTTCGCTTATCAAATCGGAACTCACTCCCGATCGAACCAGCGTCGCCCATCCGTTTAGATTCGATGTCCAGAGCCTTCGCAATACTTAGGAACAACAAGAAACTTCTCTTAGCTTTATCTTAACTGGAATTATGTACAACTCAGTACATTTTAAAACACAGCTGCTTGCTAAACCTTCTGGTGAGTTTCCTCAAAACCAAAGCATCAAAGCAGTGAATCCATAGCTCAACTCAAACATTAACTGAAACTGAAACAGGCAGCATACACAAAAAACAGCGAAGTAATATATGTTTTCCAGATGTAGCAAGAATCAACTTTACTTACCTGAAAAGATTGCGACGTGCAGACGGCTTCGGTTGAAATCCTCCACAAGCACACTTCTAAGAACTTCTTAGTATTTTGAAAGAACTTAACGTTTTCTTGCAACAAAAATGAATCCAGAACCTTACGTAAAACATTTTATACAAGGAAGAATGATTGGGTAGTAGGTAAAAACACTTGAGTAGGCATGGTTGTCGTGCCAACTCTTGTCCTTTTAAAAGATTTGCTAAAAACTCCCTACTACTTTTTTAAATTTGAGAGACCTGAAAAGCTGATAAGATTAATTGAGTTAATTAATCGAGTTTTATTGAGATCATCTTTGCGTCGATGTGCTTGAAGAAGCTATCGGGTTTTGTTTTAGTCCTTGGATCAAGTCTGGAGAATTAGAGTTTTGGCTTGAGATCTGTTCAGAAGTTAGCGTGGGTCATCGCTGAGTGCTAGCGTTCAGCAGTGGTGACGTGAGCAGTTGTCGCTGGATTGTTGGTTTTTAGTTTTGAGGAGAAGTCTGATATCGTGGGCATTCAGATGTCTCCTAGCGTATTTTCAGTAGAGGGTGTTGGTACGTCGTCGTTTGGATTAGTTGTAACGACAGAGTTTTGGTTTATCGAGCAAGACTCAGCAGTGAGCAGCGTTGGTATTCAGATTTGAGAGAGATCTGAGTGTTCGGAAGCGACGCCGTTTTGGGTTCAGATTTCGTTGGCGCTAGAAATTCAGATCTGAGTAGTGGGTGACGTGTCTAGATGTGACAGTAGAAGCGGTGCGACGTCATATGAATTAGTAGAGATCTGCTTTGGCGTAGAGTGAGATCTGTTGCGAGATCTGGATGCGAGCGGGAATATCAAATTTGAGATTTAAGTTGTCGGTGAGATCTGTTCAGCGGTCTTGGACAGATTTGAGTATATAAGAGGACTTGGTCTTCGTTGCTTTGTATTATTTCCCAACACTTAGAATATTTCCCGATTTTAGATCTCTGTCGCGATACCCTAGCTACTTTTCACCGAACCTTATCTTATTCGATTGCCGATGGTAGATAGCTCCGATTGAAGTAAGAGTGGTAGCGTTGGACTCCTCTTGCTGAGACGCTTCGTTTGGATATTGCTTTCGGACGTTTGCTTGAAGCTGGTGAGGTGCACGAAGACATCTCCCTTCTGTAGTCTGTTAGCGTTCCGTCCTAGCTTGTTGGGGTAAGTGTTCAGATTCTACCTTGTGTTGTTTAGAGCTCTCTGTTGAGATAGAGAGGTAGAATAGTGCTGGTCGAGTTCGTAGCTCCCAGCTGTTGTTTTTCTGTGTTTCGGTCCTTGAGTAGTTGTTTGTAATTGGCTTAGCAGGTGTGAGATCTACGTTGCTCGGACCCAGTTTGTAGTAATTGTTGCACAGGAGACTTGAGGTACAGATGTGAGCTTGTTACATCGTTGAGATTTGGCATGGATATGTGCTTATTCTTGATGTTCTATGATGCCATGTATATTGTCTGTTATCTGTTGCATTGTGTTGCACTGCATACACGCATCTGTTCCATGTTGTTTCAGATCTCTTGTAGCTATGCCTTATGCTTGCTGATTTGAGCGTGCCAGGGTGCTTGTAGAGGCGTGCGGGTAACTCCCGTCCCTCATCTCCCTGCTGGGACTGTTAGCCACCGTGAGCGGAGTGGATAGCTCCCACGTCTCATGTGTTGGGCAACAGCAGGTTGAGCGTTGTTTATGCACCTGGTACCGTGTGCTGAGACGAGTGGGTAGCTCCCATATACTCACACACATTGTGGCCACTGCCTTCTGTTTAGATTCCAGTTGTTGAGCTGCCTTTGGAATCCTTTGGCTCCCTGTGTTCGGTTGTAGCCTTGATCTCATGCATAGCATTTGCATTTTTATCTGTTGCTATCTAACTGCTGTTTTCAGTTTCTCTCTGTACTGGGTTTGACCCCTGTCCATCTGGGGCTTGGTTGTTTGTTGCCTGTGTGTGTTTTCAGGTTATCATGGTTACTCTGCTGGTCGTGGAGTAGACCCAACTGGAGGTGCCCCAGGAAGTGGTTAGAGTGTTAGCGTATAGCACATTATGTATCAGTATTGTTAGCCGGGGGTTGTCCTGTGCTTTGTAGTAGTGGTTGTATGGTACTTGATATATGTTTTAATGCTATACTGTTGTACTGAGTGATTTTAATTACTGGGATATTTTGAGTATTGTTGTATTTTAAATTATAAGTTTTAATCGTCAGGACAAAGCCAAAATTTTAAGCCACTTTTGTATGCTTCCGCTATTGTTTTGCGTGGTTTAACTCTGTGTTGTGCGCGAGTCCTGATATTTTTGGTATCAGAGCTTAAGCTGGGATAAGCTCAATTTCTTTTGATCACACTTGAGTCTAGGAACAGTGTTGCGTGTTGCATGTGCTTGATTATGTGATTTATTTGTTATGTGAAATATCTGTTGTTGTGTGACCTTACCCTCTTAGTGCCTTCGTAGATGCCGCCTAGACGTAGGGGTAGAGGTAGAGGGCAGTTTCAGGAAGAGTCCGAAGGTCAGAACGAGGAAATGCAGCATAGTGTTCCTCGTCGTGGATGCGATTGACAGGTTGACTTGGAAGTAGATGAGCTGGCAGCCCGTGTGGACGATATGGAACTAGTGATGGAGAGGTTTCAGCGGATGAATCCTCAGACGTTCAATGGCGATGAACCTAGTTCCGATGCTGAATCTTGGTTGCAGCATATTACTGGATTGTTCGATCATGTCAGGTATGACGATGAGCATAGACTGAGTTTAGCTACGTTTCAGTTGATAAGAAGTGCCGAGCGTTGGTGGATAGGTGCTTCTAGGACTCTCGAGGAGACAGGAGTGGGGATTTCGTGGAGTAGCTTTTGTACTGCCTTTCGTCAAGAGTACGTTCCAGAATCTTTTGTGAACGCCAGGGAGCGAGAGTTCGATAACCTGGTTCAGGGTTCTATGTCCGTGGGTGAGAATGCCCGGAGGTTCTCTTCTCTTCTTGCCTATGTTCCGCATGTTGCTGGATGAGAGAAGGGGAAGAGGAACAAGTTCATGGAGGGGCTCAATGAAGAGCTATATTCGTTTGTGTTGGCGGGGTCATCGGCGAGCTATGCAGAAGCGGTGGAGAGGGCTATAGACATTGAGGAAGGACTGCAGAATCGTCGGTCGCGTGTTAGGCCGCAGGGAGTGCAAGGTATTCGTCTCGTGGTTTCGGGGGTGCAACCTTCCCATTCAGTGCAGTCGTCTCAGCCACCCCAGCAGCAGGTAGCTCATCAGCCCGGACACCAGAGTTTTAGGCCTCGTGGTAGTCAGTTTAAGCATAAGTCTGTTTCTAGTTCTTCTGGCTCGGGGAGTTCGAGTAGTGGCAGTAGCTCCAAGGTGGAGCATTGTGGCCAGTGTGGTGGAAGTCACCCGACAGCGCAGTGTGTTGGTGTGCAGGGTTCGTGCAATGTTTGTGGTCAGTACAGACATTTTGCTAGAGTGTGTCCTTTATCTGGATCGCAGCATACCGCCGCTCCACCGCAGGGTCGAGGTGGATCGTCTAAAGGTCGTTCTTTTCCAGCCCAGCAGCAGAGGTTAGGGGAGCCTCAGTTTAGGCCGTTTCAGCAGCCTGGTCCTTCGCGATTTGGACAGTCTTCCCATCCTCAGTTTTCTGGACCTCAGTTTGCCCAAGTGAATGCCATGACTAGGGAGCAGGCGGAGGGCACGCCAGGCGGAGGGATTGTCGCAGGTACTTGCTTTGTTTTTATTTCCTGCGCTTGTGTTGTTTGATACAGGAGCATCACATTCTTTTATTGCTGATGCATTTGTGGTTGAGCATGGTTTGCATACCACATCGTTGTGTGATGTTGTGTTTGTTGCGACTCCTGCCGGCACGAGCCTGTACTCCCAAGAGATTTTGGTGAATGGCATTCTTAGGTTTGGTGAGAGTGTGTTGTTAGCCAACCTGATCAGGCTAGTGATGTGGGATTTCGATTGTATAGTGTAAATTGACGTGTTGTCTAGCTATAGGGCCAAGGTGGATTGTTTCCATGGAGTTGTGCGATTTAGGCACCAGTCTGGCGAGAAATGGAATTTCTATGGCCATGATTGCCAGTCTAAGATTCCTTTAGTCTCTACGATGGAGTTGTTTAGCCTGTTGTCGTTATAAAACGCTGGATTTATGATCTATGCTTTGGATGCGTCTCTTTTTCGCGCATAGAGCTTAGTGATGTCCCTGTTGTTCGCCATTTCCTGGATGTGTTTCCGGAGGAGATTCCTGGTTTTCATCCGAAGAGGTAGATAGACTTTAGCATTGAGTTGGTACCTGGTACAGCTCCGATCTCGCGTGTTCCGTATCGTTTAGCGCCTGTCTAGTTGAGGGAGCTTAAGGTTCAGCTTAGTGATTTGCTGGATAAGGGATTCATTAGGCCTAGCATGTCCCCGTGGGGAGCGCCTATCTTGTTTGTCAAGAAGAGTTTTCTAAGATCGATCTTCGTTCGGAGTACCATCAGTTGCGCACCCATGAGCAGGATTTTGAGAAGACTGTGTTTCGTACGAGGTATGGGCATTATGAGTTTCTATTTATGCCTTTCGGTTTGACGAATTCTCCCGTAGTTTTCATGGATTTGATGAATAGAGTCTTTATAGAGTTCATCGATCAGTTTGTGATTGTGTTTATCGATGACATTTTGGTGTACTCTAAGACTCCGTTGTAACACAAAGAGCATTTGAAGTTGGTAAGTTGGTTCTTCAGAAGCTACGAGACTCGCAACTGTATGCTAAGTTCTCCAAGTGCGAGTTTTGGTTAGACCGAGTTGTGTTTCTGGGTCACGTGATTTCTTTCGATGGTATTTCTGTGGATCCCAGTAAGGTTGAGGTTGTTCTCAACTGGGAGCGTCCCAAGAATGTTTCTGAGATTCGTAGTTTCTTGGGTTTGGCTGGCTATTATCGGTGTTTTATAGAAGGATTTTCTAGTATAGCTAAGCCAATGACGCAGTTGACTCCGAATGACAAGAGATTTGTGTGGACTGAGCAATGCGAGAATAGTTTTCTGTTGCTCAAGGAGAAGCTAACTACTGCGCCTGTGTTAGCCCTGCCGTGTGGTTCAGGTGTTTTTGTTGTTTGTGCAGATGCTTCCTTGAATGGATTGGGTTGTGTGTTGATGAAGAATGGTCGAGTCATTTCGTATACCTCTCGGCAGTTGAAGCCGCACGAGACTTGTTACCCAGTTCATGATTTGGAGTTAGCAGCAGTGGTTTTTGTTTTGAAGATTTGGCGCCACTACCTATATGGTGAGCCGTTTGTGGTGTACTCCGACCACAAGAGTCTTCAGTATCTATTTTCTCAGTCAGATTTGAACATGAGACAGTGTAGATGGATGGAGCTGCTTAAAGATTTTGATTGTGAGATCAAATATCAGCCTGGGAAGATGAATGTAGTTGCTGATGCTTTGAGCAGAAAGGCTCAAGTAGCGATGCTGGCTTTGATGCAGATTTCGAAGGTCCATGAGCATATAAGCACTACTGGTTGGCGTTATTACCCAGCTGAAGATTATGTTGTGGTGTCTTCTTTTCAAGTTGAGCCACAGATTGTTGCCAGCATTAGGGCAGCTCAGAGGACCGATCCATCTATCCATGAGTTGAAGCTGAAGGTGAGAACTGGACAGGAAGACTATTCTGTCTCTTCTGATGGTTGTTTGAGGTTTCGTGGCAGGCTGGTTGTGCCAAATCTGATTGATTTGAAGGAAGAGATCTTGCGAGAAGCGCATTGCAGTTGTGAGGACTAGAAATCTGTTAAGTAAGATTTAATGGTTAATCAGATTTTGAATTAAGATTTGTCATGGAAATCGTGAATTCTGGGTGCTCAGATTTAGACGTAGAGTGATCAGCTGTGAGAAGTTGGTGATCGGGTGAGATCTGCGTAGAATTTGGAGTTCAGTAGTTGCATTTTCCTATCGGGAAGTGATTCCAGTGATAATTCAGATTTGAGGTTCATCGCTGGGAGAAGATAGGCCAGCAGCGTTCTTGCGCTAGGTTTAGCGGGCATTCAGATGTTGGTATTCATCAGTAGCGTGATCAGATGTCAACGCAGCTGTGAGAGTGTAGCGAGAGGCAGCAGTTCGCGTTAGTGCGCGGGTGCGAGAAGATGCCACGTGTTGGTCAACACGTCTGAGTTGACTGCTGGTTGTTAACGCTATTCAGATGTTGCTAGCGAGAGATCTGTTTCAACTGTGGAAGCTCTGCTACGTCGTTTTGTTTAGTTGGTGCGACGTCGTTTGTTGTATGAATTAGTAGCGCGTTTTGATGTCTGAACTGTATCAACAGAACCAGCAGAGGGAGAACGCTGATTCAGCTTTGAGAGGACTTTTGCCTTAGCTTAAGCAGAGATCTGAATTGTTAGTACAGTAGCTTTAACTCGAGGATTATATATCAAGTGCTGCTGAACACTTAGCGTATTTTTGAACCCGACATTCCTTATCGTCTTCTCCAGTGAAACCCTCGATAATTACTGTTCATTCGAACACTTCTCCGGTAGATTGCCGTTGATTTCTGTTGTTGTTTGGAGCAAGAATGGTGGCGCTGAGCTCGTGGTGCTTAGGCCTATCGATTGATACCATTTAGGAAACCTGATTCGACATTAGAGGAGAAGCGTAAAGAGTCTGTTCGTTTGAAGCTGCTCGAGAGATCTGACCTGAGCGTTCTTTGGTTCTTCTGGATTTTTGAGGTAGTTCCTGCTGTGGTTATTGAGACCAGCGAGGAAGTCAATTGAGCAAATTGAAGTTGCCGTGCCTGAGTAGGATCTGTTGAGGTAGAATTTGAGGGCAGAGGTACGAGTTGAGCTTTTGTTAACAGCTTTGAGTATAAGCGTGTTAGTATTTTGAGGCATGATATATGTGCTCTGTGATTCTGTGTTTACGTGAACAGCTTGAATTGATATGCTCTGTTTACGTAATTTATGCATGTTGAATTCAGATTTGAATTTCTTGGCATTCATGCATACATATTGAGCCTATGATCGATTGAGAACCTGAGATAGAGCCACGTTGTGACCGACAGACAGATGTGTCGTGACTGAAAGTTCCAACGCTATCATCGGAGTGGTGACCGACTGATTAGTTGTGTCTGAAGACCACCGAGCTGTGATGGCTGATGGGCCTGAAGATCACGGACCTATGATTTCTCCGGTTGATACACTGTGCGGGTATAGAGGCTCGACAGAGATTATTGCCAGCTGATTAGCAGTCCTTGATGACCGATTTCTTTGACAGCCGCATGCATTCATGACTTAGAATACTGCATGTTTATGAATTGCTGTTATATTAGTGCTCTTCGTAATGAGGCTTGACCTCATATTCTTTTTCCTGATTTTGTGTTGTTTGGGTCTGTGTTGCCCATTTTCAGGATCATCAGGTAACAAAGCTGGACAGACTGGAACTTCAGCTGGTCGATCCCCATTTCGTTGAGTCCCAGTTATTATGTTATGATCCAGGGAATGCCCTGAGGTTATATGTATTTGGGGGATCGTTGTTGAATTGTATTTATTACCTGTTGTGGTTTGGATTTTGAGTCAAATCTTATTTTGATTATGAATAGTTTGAATGGATGTTTTATTGGATCAGGCCCAAAATTATTCGAAAATTTTTAAGCCCTATGTTATGCTTCCGCTATTACGTGCATATTTAAGTTGTTAATCCTTGTTGATTAGCACGGGGCCTGACATTTTTGGTATCAGAGCTTAAACTGGGATAAGCTCGTTTTTCCTTTGATCACCCTCGAGTCTAGGCACAGAGTTTGGATTTGATTTTGATTGACTCGGTGGCTTATGTGATAATTTTGCATGCCTCTGTGATTATCTGTTGTTGGTCCTTACCCTGAGATTTTTTAGATGCCGCCGAGTAGAGGTAGAGGTAGGACTGCTAGACGTTCGGCGGAGGAGTCTAGGGCCTCGGATAATGATGAGGGCATTCAGCAGAATATCCCTTTGCATCGTCGAGAGAGACAGGCAGAGGTAGAGGATGTGACTAGGCAGATTGGCGAGATGGAGTTAGTTCTAGCGAGGTTTCGGCGGACGAATCCCCCTACGTTCGCGGGCGCCGAGGGAGGTTTGATGGTCGAGGGTTGGCTAGTGCAGATGGAAGAATTGTTTGATACCTTGGAGTACATCCCCGAGAAGAGTTTGAAGCTATCGGTGTTGCAGTTGAGAGATAACGCGCAGCGCTGGTGGAGGGGTACTTCCCGTATCTTGTGAGAGAGTGGGGCTGGGATTACTTGGGAGAGCTTCTGTGCAGCGTTCCGACAGGAGTATACCCCAGAGTCCTACTACAACAGTCGTGAGCGAGAGTTTGACAACCTGAAGCAAGGGAATATGAAGGTGGCCGAGTATTCCAGACAGTTCTCTTCGCTATTGATGTATGTTCCCCATGTAGCTAACCAGGAGAGGACTAAGAGGAATAAGTTCCTGAAGGGTTTGAGGCCTGATTTGTTCCGGATGGTGTTGTCTGGTTCACCTACTACTTATGCTGAGGCCGTGGATCGGGCTGTAGATATTGAGGAGAGTTTGTTGGAGGCACAGGCTTCGGTTCAGCCGTCAGTGGGGCGCACTTTTCAACCGATGCAAGATGCATCGCAATCGTTTCAGTCTCCTCAGGGGTCGCAGCAATCGAATCGTCAGAGGTTCAAGCCACGAGGCAAATAGTTTAAGAAGAAGGCGCATTCGAGTTCCTCTGGTTCAGTGAGTTCTGGTGGCAGTAGTTCTGGCAATGTATTCTATGGACAGTGCGGAGGGAAGCATGAGACTTCGCAGTGTCATGGAGTTCGAGGCCTTTGTCATCTCTGTGGACAACCGGGGCATTTTGCTAGAGCGTGTCCTTTGATGGGAGGGCAGTATTTGAGTCAGTCACAGAAAGGTTCCGCTGGTGGTTCTTCGCAGCGACAGCAACCTTTTGTTCCGTCTCAACGTTCGAGATTCCAACCTCGTGAGCCTTTTAGGTTTGGAGTACCCTCGAGACCTTAGTTTTCGGGACCGCAGCAGGCCCAGGCGAATGCCTTGACGAGATAGCAGGCTGATGAGATACCTACGGGAGTGATTGCAGGTACATGCTTTATCTTTGATTTTCCTGCACGAGTTTTGATTGACACTGGAGCATCACACTCCTTCATTTCTGAGTTGTTTGTGTATGAGCGTGGGTTGAGTTCTTCCCCACTGTGTGATGTTGTCTCCGTGTCCACTCCTGCTGGCATGAGTCTGTTGTCCCGAGAGGTGGTGTCGGATTGTCTGATTAGGTTTGATGAGCATGTTTTGGTGACCCATCTGATTATTTTGGGAATTAGAGATTTTGATTGTATCTTGGGTATGGATGTGCTGACTGAAAATAGAGCGACCGTTGATTGTTTCCATGGTGTGGTGAGGTTTAGGCCTCGATCTGGAGATAAATGAGAGTTCTATGGTACTGATTCGCGACCTAAGATTCCTTTAGTATCTGACATGGAGATGTTTAGTTTGTTGTCGCTAGAGAATTCAGGATTTATGATCTATGCCGTAGACGTTTCCCATGAGTCGAGAGTGGAGTTGAGCGATGTTCCGATTGCTCAAGAGTTCCCAGATGTGTTTCCAGATGAGATTCCTGGATTCCCTCCGAGACGCGAGATTGACTTCATTATAGAGTTGGTGCCTGGTACAGCCCCGATTTCTAGAGCTCCGTATCTATTGGCGCCAGCAGAGTTGAAAGAACTCAAGGATCAGTTGAGAAATCTTCTTGAGAAAGACTTCATTCGACCGAGTATGTCGCCTTGGGGAGCTCCGATTCTGTTTGTGAAGAAGAAAGATGGATCCATGAGGATGTGCGTTGATTTTCGGCAGTTGAACAAAGCGACCGTGAAGAACAAGTATCCGTTGCCGAGGATCGATGACTTGTTCGATCAGTTGCAAGGATCGGCCGTATACTCGAAGATTGATTTGCGCTCTGGCTACCACCAGTTGCGGATTAGAGACGCTGATGTAGCGAAGACAGCTTTCCGAACGAGATACGGGCATTATGAGTTTCTTGTGATGCCGTTTGGATTGACGAATGCTCCTGCTGTGTTCATGGATTTGATGAATCACGTCTTTAGCGAGTACATCGATCAATTCGTGATTGTTTTCATAGATGACATCTTGGTGTATTCGAGGAGTTTCAGAGAGCATAAAGAGCACTTGAGGCTAGTGTTGCAAAGACTGAGAGACTCACAATTGTATGCCAAGTTCAGCAAGTGTGAATTTTGTCTAGACAGAGTTATTCTTTTTTTTGGGATCGAATTACCTCTATCGATGTGCAATGACTAGTTATTCGATCAATAACCAGTGCTAGAGGGTGTAACCAAATCGAATGACAAGACGCAGGATTCAGCCAGAAGTTGAAGCCGGGTTCGAAAAGATCAGGCTGGTTTCAACTTGAGTTAAAACCAGCCCGATACAAAGCGAGCGCTAAACATGCTGATTCCAGTCGAAAGACTAGAACCAGCTCGACACTTTGGCCGAACGATCTGGTTAACTTAACTTGAGATGCAATAGCTCAGTGTTCTTGAATACTTTGTGCATCGAGATACAGATTGAGTAATGTAAATAAAACATGCGGAAATAACTCAAACTGCACTCTATCGTTCAAAGCCCAATTAAACAGTTATAAACGCGTAAGAAAATATGAGATGCATATGCAAGTACTGAAAATAGTAAAGAAGGTACGCTGATTTGTTTCTGGAAGTTCGGAGCTCAATCTCCTACATCTCCCCTTCTTCCGGCACGGGAAGGATCCACTAGAAGACTTCGATTACAACGACCCTCGTTGCAACCCACTCTCTACGACCAGCAGCCGCAAGAACACCTAGCTTTTACCATTGCACACCAGCCCCGCAGACTGTGTGACTAACTTCACTTCTTTTACGCCTCAGTGAGAAAGCTACAAGGACTTGTTTAACGTCTTTGTCCAAAGACTACACACACTTCTTTAACGTCTCAGTGCGAAAGACAACTAGACTTTTTTTAACGTCTCTGTCCAAAGACTACAATGGAGAGTATTTGAATCACATTCACTCTTTATTTATTTCGCTCAACTCTCGAATTTGAGTGAATGTGTGTGTGTGAGATTTACAGTGTAAGCATAATCTCTCAATGATTTAAATCTCACACATTCTGGGAAGTGCTCCTTGTTCGAGCTGGTATTCTGCTATCTCCCCAGATCAAGTGTTGTGCGTCTTCAAGTGTTTTCTTTTTGGATTTGCACAAACACTCTCACTATTATGGTGCATTGTTTTAATCTGCTTCATTGAGCCTCTTTATAAAGCCTCTGCTTGGATATATCCGTTGGACACAAAGATGTAGCCGTTCTGAAAAAGTCTTCCGACGAATATGTACTTTGCGTCCTTTGGCATTTAATGTGTTGCAGGCTTTATTTGTCTTGAGCTCTGTTCATCGGCGATTCTGCAGCCTTTGGTCATTTCGAGCTCTTGTCCGCTTGTACCTGATGTGGACAAGGCAATGCAAATCAGTTTGAACCAATTAAGTTGGTCTTCGTAAGATTGTTCAAACTGCTTTGTTTGACCAGATTGATTTGTCTGGATCTGGTCCTTCAGCTGGTTTCTTCTTCAAACTGGTTGCTTCATCAGCTTCTGCAGAGCTCTCTCCTTCTCCTCACCAGCTTCTTTGTCTCATCTTCGAGCTGATCTTCTGGAGCAACTTCTGCATCTGCGCCTCTTTTTGTCTGCAGCTGAGCTTGTGCTGTTCTTTCCTGCTCTTCGAGCTGCTTTGAAGCTCCGGATTTTCTCCATTCCCAGTTGGTCGCCAACCAGCTGGTTGATATATCTGTGAGATCTTGCTTCTCACAGATATCATTCGGCGAGCTGGTTTGTCTGCTCCCAACTGGTCTCCTTAACTTCAAGCTCGTTTGACCTTAACCAGCTGGGCTTTATTCTTCTCTTCACGAGCCCCAGTTTTGCTTGCTTGTTCTCTTGATCCATTCAGACACCTTATCCAAATTATCAGCAAGCAAACTGTTAATCAGCTCTATCTCAGTCTACCCAAATACTGAGATCCCTACGATGAACTGATCATTGCCGTGTGATCAAGCGTGCACTTGATCACTGCTCTTGTATACGGCTTCGCACTCAATCACTGCTCTTGTACACTGCACTTGATCTGCGCTTGAGCTGTTCTGCACTTGAGCATTCTTCGCTTCAACTCTGCACTTCAATTCTGCTCTTGATTCTACGCTTGAACTACTCTTCGTACTCGGCGCTTGATCTTCGTGCTGCTCCAACATCCAGCTGATGAACCAGCTTGATGTTCCCTGCACTTCTGGAAGTAAATGTCGAACCACGTTTCGGGTGTCCTCTTACTGTTCCAGCTTGATATCTTCGACCAGTCCAGCTCAGGCGTCCCTTCACTGTCCTAGCTTGGATATCTTCACGTCTACTCCAGTATAAGCAAGCTGTGCATGTCAAGTAGAGCATTAGTACAATAGAAGCAAATTTTGTGTGAATCAAAACTTAAATTCTGATTTGTAAACACAGATCCAACAATCTCCCCCTTTTTGATTAACACAAAATCTGGATAAACATATGCATGTATGTTTATGCTCAAAAATGTTTTGCCCCCTTTTTGTGGGAATCAAAAAGAGTTAGAAGCCTTGTCTCCCCCTTAATATTTAAAAAAAAACTCCCCATCAACAAAACATGGGGTAATTTTATTTTGAAATAAAACGATTTTATGCATGGGAAGACAGTTTGTCGAAATCTTTGTGTATGCATGAGATTTTGAAAACAAGGTCTATGCTACTCGAAATTTCTCATACATATAGACCAGAGGAGCATCAAGAAATATGCCTCCCCCTATCCATATGCTAAGGTTTGAAAACTTAAAAATTTTGTAGCACAGACAGGCTTACGAATGGATATCAGAGCGCAAACTGTTTAACAGTATTTTTCGAAGAAAATGCACTATTCAAGAACAACTTGCTCTGATACCACTTGTTGGGATCGAATTCCCTCTATCGATGTGCAATGACTAGTTATTCGATCAATAACCAGTGCTAGAGGGTGTAACCAAATCGAATGACAAGATGCAGGATTCAGCCAGAAGTTGAAGCCGGGTTCGCAAAGATCAGGCTGGTTTCAGCTTGAGTTAAAACCAGCCCGATACAAAGCGAGCACTAAACATGCTGATTCCAGTCGGAATACTAGAACCAGCTCGACACTTTGGCCGAACGATCTGGTTAACTTAACTTGAGCTGCAATAGCTTTGTGCATCGAGATACAGATTGAGTAATGTAAATAAAACATTCGGAAATAACTCAAACTGCACTCTATCCTTCGAAGCCCAATTAAACAGTTATAAACGCGTAAGAAAATATGAGATGCGTATGCAAGTACTGAAACTAGTAAAGAAGATACGCTGATTTGTTTCTGGAAGTTCGGAGCTCAATCCTACATCTCCCCTTCTTCCGCCACTAGAAGGATCCACTAGAAGACTTTGATTACAACGACCCTTGTTGCAACCCACTCTCTACGACCAGCAGCCGCAAGAACTCCTAGCTTCTACAATTGCACACCAGCCCCGCAGACTGTGTGACTAACTTCACTTCTTTTACGCCTCAGCGAGAAAGGCTACAAGGACTTGTTTAACGTCTTTGTCCAAAGACTACACACACTTCTTTAACGTCTCAGTGCGAAAGACAACTAGACTTGTTTAACGTCTCTGTCCAAAGACTACAATGGAGAGTATTTGAATCACATTCACTCTTTATTTCTTTCGCTCAACTCTCGAATTTGAGTTAATGTGTGTGTGTGAGATTTATAGTGTAAGCATAATCTCTCAATGATTTGAATCTCACACACTCTGGGAAGTGCTCCCTGTTCGAGATGGTATTCTGCTATCTCCCCAGATCAAGTGTTGTGCGTCTTCAAATGTTTTCTTTTTGGATTTGCACAACACACTCTCACTGTTATGGCGCATTGTTTTAATCTGCTTCATTGCGCCTCTTTATAAAGCCTCTGCTTGGATATATCCGTTGGACACAAATATGTACCCGTTCTGAAAAAGTCTTCTGACGCATATGTACTTTGTGTCCTTTGGCATTTAAATGTGTTGCAGGTCTTTTATTTGTCTTGAGCTCTGTTCATCGGTGATTCTGCAGCCTTTGATCATTTCGAGCTCTTGTCTACTCTCACTGTTATGGCGCATTGTTTTAATCTGCTTCATTGCGCCTCTTTATAAAGCCTCTGCTTGGATATATCCGTTGGACACAAATATGTACCCGTTCTGAAAAAGTCTTCTGACGCATATGTACTTTGTGTCCTTTGGCATTTAATGTGTTGCAGGCTTTATTTGTCTTGAGCTCTGTTCATCGGTGATTCTGCAGCCTTTGATCATTTCGAGCTCTTGTCTGCTTGTACCTAATGTGGACAAGGCAATGCAAATCAGTTTGAACCAATTAAGTTGGTCTTCGTAAGATTGTTCAAACTGCTTTGTTTGACCAGATTGATTTGTCTGGATCTGGTCCTTCAGCTGGTTTCTTCTTCAAGCAGGTTGCTTCATCAGCTCCTGCAGAGCTCTCTCCTTCTCCTCACCAGCTTCTTTGTTCTCATCTTTGAGCTGATCTTCTGGAGCAACTTCTGCATTTGCGCCTCTTTTTGTCTGCAGCTGAGCTTGTGCTGTTCTTTCCTGCTCTTCGAGCTGCTTTGAAGCTCCGGCTTTTCTCCATTCCCAGCTGGTCTCCAACCAGCTGGTTGATATATCTGTGAGATCATGCTTCTCACAGATATCATTCAGCGAGCTGGTTTGTCTGCTCCCAACTGGTCTCCTTAACTTCAAGCTGGTTTGACCTTAACCAGCTGGGCTTTATTCTTCTCGTCACGAGCCCCAGTTTTGCTTGCTTGTCCTCTTGATCCATTCAGACACCTTATCCAAATTATCAGCAAGCAAACTGTTAATCAGCTCTATCTCAGTCTACCCAAAGACTGAGATCCCTACGATGAACTGATCATTACCGTGCTCAATGATCAAGCGTGCACTTGATCACTGCTCTTGTATACGGCTTCACACTCAATCACTGCTCTTGTACACTGCACTTGATCTGCGCTTGAGCTGTTCTGCACTTGAGCATTCTTCGCTTCAACTCTGCACTTCAATTCTGCTCTTGATTCTGCGCTTGAACTACTCTTCGTACTCTGTGCTTGATCTTCGTGCTGCTCCAACATCCAGCTGATGAACCAGCTTGATGTTCCCTGCACTTCTGGAAGTAAACTGCCGAACCAGTTTGGGCGTCCCCTTACTGTTCCAGCTTGATATCTTCGACCAGTCCAGCTCAGGCGTCCCTTCACTGTCCTAGCTTGGATATCTTCACGTCTACTCCAGTCTAAGCAAGCTGTGCATGTCAAGTAGAGCATTAGTACAATAGAAGCAGATTTTGTGTGAATCAAAACTTAGATTCTGATCTGTAAACACAGATCCAACATTCTTGGGTCATGTGATTTCAGCGCAAGTATTTCTGTGGATCCTAGTAAGGTCAAAGCAGTTCTTAACTGGGAGCGACCTAGAATGTTTCCGAGATCCATAGTTTCTTGGGATTGGCTGGCTATTATAGGCGTTTTATTGAGATGTTCTCTTCGATAGCCAGGCGGATGACTCAGTTGACCCAGAAGGATAGGAAGTTTGTTTGGACTGATGAGTGTGAGTCGAGTTTTCAGATGCTGAATGAGAAGTTGACTACTGCACCTGTTTTGGCCTTGCCTTCGGGTTCTGGAGGTTATGTAGTATGCTCCGATGCTTCTCTTAGTGGTTTAGGGTGTGTTTTGATGCAGAACGGGTACGTGATTGCATATGCGTCTCGACAGTTGAAGCCTCATGAGACGAGATACCCCGTTCATGACTTAGAGTTGGCTACGATTGTGTTTGCCTTGAATATATGGCGACACTATCTGTATGGTGAGGAGTTTGTGGTGTACATCGACCACAAGAGTTTGAAATATATCTTCACCCAGTCAGATTTGAATATTTGGCAACATCGTTGGATGGAGTTGCTTAAGGATTTTGATTGCGAGATACAGTATCAACCTGGGCGGATGAACTTGGTAGCCGATGCTTTGAGTAGGAAGGCCTAGCCTGCGATGCTAACATCTTTGAGTATCTCGAGAGTCCACGAGCAATTGAGTACTTTTGGTTGGCGGTTCCAGCTAAATGATCAGTACTTCATAGTTTCTTCGAATCAGGTTGAACCACAGATTGTGATTGAAATCAGAAAGGCACAGAGGACTGATCCGTATATCCAGGAATTGAAGATTAAGGCTCAAAATGGTCAGTCTGATGATTTCTCTATTGCTTCGGATGGGTGTCTGAGATTCCGTGATAGATTACTGGTTCCAAACTTGATTGATTTGAAAGAGACTATTCTGAATGAAGCGCATTGCAGTCGATATAGCGTGCATCTGGGGGAGAAGAATATGTACCATGCTTTGAAGTCTCACTATTGGTGGAAGGCATGAAGAGCGACATTTCTGGTTTTGTTGCTCGATGTTTGAATTGCCAACAGGTAAAGGCTGAGAGAATGAGATCTGGTGGATTGTTACAAAGTTTAGAAGTACCCCAATGGAATTGGGAGCACATCGCCATGGATTTTGTGACTCATCTACCTCGATCGAGTAGGGGATGCGATGCGATTTGGGTGGTGATTGATAGACTCTCGAAGTCATCCCATTTCATTCCCTATGATGTGAGGTGTTCGATGAAGAAAATGGCGAAGTTTTATGTTGACCATGTGGTTAGGTTGCATGGAGTGCCTGTTTCGATAGTGTCAGATCGGGATCCCAGATTTACCTCTCGATTTTGGAAAATTTTGCAAGCAGCAATGGGTTCGAGATTGGCCATGAGTACGGCGTATCACCCCCAAACAGATGGCCAATCAGAGTGACCATTCAGACTTTAGAAGATATGATGCGTGCAGTTGCGATGGATTTCAGTGGTGGCTGGCAGGATTCTTTATCCTTAGTTGAGTTTTCTTACAACAACAGCTACCAAGTGACCATTGGAATGGCTCCGTTTGAAGCTTTATATGGTCAAAAGTGTAGATCACCAATCTGCTGGGAAGAAGTTGATGAGAGACAGCTTTCTACTCTTGAGTTTGTGCAACATATGAAATATCAGATTGAATTGATTCGGAGTAGGATGAAAGCTGCACAAGATAGATATGCAAGCTATGCTAACAAGCGACGCAGACCATTAGAATTTGAGGTTGGCGATCGTGTGTTCCTTAAGATTTATCCTTTCAGAAGTGTGATGAGATTCAGATTTAAGGGTAAGTTAGCTCCTAGATTCGTTGGTCCCTTTGATATTGTTGAGCGGATTGGACAGTTGTCTTATAGATTAAAGCTGCCTGATGAGTTAGCAGCGATGCATGATGTGTTTCATGTGTCAATGTTGAGAAAATATGAGCCAGATCCATCCCATGTGCTGAGGACTGATGAAGTAGAGCTGGACCAGACCCTGAGCTATGTTGAATATCTGGTGCAGATTCTGGACAGGAATGAGAAGCAGTTGAGGAATAAGGTTATGCCGTTGGTGATGGTCCAATGGATCAAGCATGGGCGTGAATAAGCTACCTGGGAAGTTGAGGAAAAGATGAGACAAGAGTGGCCTCATCTGTTTGAGCTATGACAGCAGCGTTTCAGTTAACTTCTAGCTTGATGGATTTCGTGATTTAAGTGAATTTGCTGCTGAATTGAGATTCTGTTCAGTAATGAGTTATACTAGGCAGTATGGCATGGGTGTATTAGGAATGGTGTCTAGTAAACTGTTTCATGAATAAGCTATCTTGCTGTTGTAATTTTGATTCAATGCCTTAACTTATTTCGAGAACGAAATCGATTTCTAGTGGGGGAGAGTGTGAGGACTAGAAATCTGTTAAGAAAGATTTAATGGTTAATCAGATTTTGAATTAAGATTTATCATGGAAATCGTGAATTCTGGGTGCTCATATTTAAACGTAGAGTGATCAGCTGTGAGAAGTTGGTGATCGGGTGAGATCTGCGTCAAATTTGGAGTTTAGTAGTTGCATTTTCCTATCGGGAAGTGATTCCAGTGGTAATTCAGATTTGAGGTTCATCGCTGGGAGAAGATAGGCCAGCAGCATTCTTGCGCTAGGTTTAGCGGGCATTCAGATGTTGGTATTCATCAGTAGCGTGATCAGATGTCAACGCTAGTCAACGCAGCTGTGAGAGTGTAGCGAGAGGCAGCAGTTCGCGTTAGTGTGCGGGTGCGAGAAGATGCCACATGTTGGTCAACACGTCTGAGTTGACCGCTGGTTGTTAACGCTATTCAGATGTTGCTAGCGAGAGATCTGTTTCAACTGTGGAAGCTCTGCTATGTCGTTTTGTTTAGTTGGTGCGACGTCGTTTGTTGTATGAATTAGTAGCGCGTTTTGATGTCTGGACTGTATCAACAGGACCAGCAGAGGGAGAACGCTGGATTCAGCTTTGAGAGGACTTTTGCCTTAGCTTAAGCAGAGATCTGAATTGTTAGTACAGTAGCTTTAACTCGAGGATTATATATCAAGTGCTGCTGAACACTTAGCGTATTTTTGAACCCGACATTCCTTATCGTCTTCTCCAGTGAAACCCTCGATAATTACTATTCATTTGAACACTTCTCCGGTAGATTGCCGTTGATTTCTGTTGTTGTTTGGATCAAGACTGGTGGCGCTGAGCTCGTGGTGCTTAGTCCTATCGATTGATACCAGTTAGGAAACCTGATTCGACGTTAGAGGAGAAGCGTAAAGAGTCTGTTCGTTTGAAGCTGCTCGAGAGATCTGACCTGAGCGTTATTTGGTTCTTCTGGATTTTTGAGGTAGTTCCTGCTGTGATTATTGAGACCAGCGAGGAAGTCAATTGAGCAAATTGAAGTTTCCGTGCCTGAGTAGGATCTGTTGAGGTAGAATTTGAGGGCAGAGGTACGAGTTGAGCTTTTGTTAACAGCTTTGAGTATAAGCGTGTTAGTATTTTGAGGCATGATATATATGCTCTGTGATTTTGTGTTTATGTGAACAGCTTAAATTGATATGCTCTGTTTACGTAATTTATGCATGTTGAAATCAGATTTGAATTTCTTGGCATTCATGCATACATATTGAGCCTATGATCGATTGAGAACCTGAGATAGAGCCACGTTGTGACCGACAGACAGATGTGTCGTGCCTGAAAGTTCCAACGCTATCATCGGAGTGGTGACCGACTGATTAGTTGTGTCTGAAGACCACCGAGCTGTGATGGCTGACGCGCCTGAAGATCACGGACCTATGATTTCCCCGGTTGACACACTGTGCGGGTATAGAGGCTCGACAGAGATTATTGCCAGCTGATTAGCAGGCCTTGATGACCGATTTCTTTGACAGCCGCATGAATTCATGACTTATAATACTGCATGTTTATGAATTGCTGTTATATTTGTGCTCTTCGTACTGAGACTTGACCTCGTATTCTTTTTCCTGCTTTTGTGTTGTTTGGGTATGTGTTGCCCATTTGCAGGATCATCAGGTAACCAAGCTGGACAGACTGGAACTTCAGCTGGTCGATCCCCATTTCCTTGAGTCCCAGTTATTATGTTATGATCCAAAGAATGCCCTGAGGTTATATGTATTTGGGGGATCGTTGTTGTATTGTATTTGTTACCTGTTGTGGTTTGGATTTTGAGTCAAATCTTATTTTGATTATGAATAGTTTGAATGGATGTTTTATTGGATCAGGCCCAAAATTATTCAAAAATTTTTAAGCCCTATCTTATGCTTCCGCTATTACGTGCATATTTAAGCTGTTAATCCTTGTTGATTAGCACGGGGCCTGACAGCAGTAGATACAGTGTCCATCCTGGTGCAAGGAAGATGTATCATGCCTTGAAGCAGCATTACTGGTGGGCAGGTTTGAAGAATGATGTTGCTGATTTTGTAGCCCGATGTCTGAATTGTCAGCAAGTCAAGGCAGAAAGGATGAGACCTGATGGTTCGTTGCAAAGCTTAGAGGTGCCCCAATGGAATTGGGAGCACATAGCTATGGATTTTGTCACGCATTTGCCTCGTTCCAGCAGAGGTTGTGATGAAATTTGGGTGATAGTTGACAGATTTTCGAAGTCTGCGCACTTCATTCCCTACAACATGACTCATTCCTTGAAGAAAATGACGAAGCTGTACATAGATTTTGTGGTGCGTTTGCATGGTGTGCCAGCTTCGATTGTTTCAGATCGTGATTCGATTTACTTCCAGGTTTTGGAAGAGTTTTCAAACAGCTTTGGGTACTAGATTGGCTTGAGTACCGCGTATCACCCCCAGACAGATGGAAAATCTGAGAGAACTATCCATATTTAGAGGATATGTTGAGAGCTATTGTGATGGATTTTAGTGGTAGCTGGCAAGACTCATTGTCTTTGATTGAGTTTTCCTACAATAACAGCTATCAGGTCACGATTGGAATGGCACCATTTGAAGCTTTGTATGGCAGAAAGTGCAGATTGCCGATATGTTGGGAAGCAGTGGGGGAGAAGCAGCTGTCTTCTCCAGAGTTTGTGCAGCAGATGCGAGATCAGATGGATTTGATTCTCCAGCGAATGAAAGCTGCACAAGATCGCCAAGCAAGTTATGCGAATAAGAGGCATAGTCCTTTATAATTTGAGGTTGGTGATCTAGTTTTCCTTAAGGTTTCTCCTTTCCGCAGTGTTATGATATTTGGTCTCAATGGAAAGTTAGCTCCTCGTTATGTTGGTCCCTATGAGATAGCTGAGAGGATTGGCCCTTTGACATGTCGTTTGCTGTTGCCACCAGATTTGTCTTCCTTACATGATGTGTTTCATGTTTCGATGTTGAGGAAGTATGAGCCAGATCCCTCGCATGTGTTGAGAACTGACGAGGTGGTGTTAGATCGAACTTTGAGCTATGTGGAATATCTGTGAGACCTGAATCTGTTAAGTAAGATTAATTGTGGAAATTAATCGGTTGATTTGAGGTTTGTGGTTTAGACTCTCTGTTGGTGTTTAAGTGGCATTTTCGGGTTGATTTCATTCCTTAGAACGATTCTGGTTATTTTCTTATTTTTGAATTTGGGTGCCTGCTGGTGACAGTTTGCTGACGCCACGTTGTGTGAGGGCATCGAAGGCGCTGACGTAAGCCTTGCTGTTATCAGTCGAGAGTATAGGAATCAGTTGCTGGTTGAATTAGCGTGATTTTGTATCGGGCGAGATACGATGTCGTTTTGAGTTTTATACCTGCTGATAACAAATATGTCGACGTAAGCATTACTGTTGAGCGTTGTGTGGATGACGTAGACTTTACTGTCGTCAGTCGATGGGTGTTATCGCGTTATTTGTATGCCTGCTGGTTGTCAACGCGAGTCAACTTTCCTGTAGCGCGAAGAGTATGCGACGTCGTTTGAGTTAGTTGCAACGCCGTGTATTGATGTTGTTGCTGGTAGCAGCAGGGGGGTAGTGTTTTATGTTGTTTTGGTCTTGTGAGTGGATGTCCAGCTGCTGGCAGTAGGAACAGTGGTTTTTAGGCGACGTCGTTTGGTTTAGTCGCTGCGACGCCGTTTTGGCTTAGCGTTAGAAGCCCTTTTGTTATTGTTGCTGCTGGCAGTCGAGGGTCGTTAATTGTGGAGAATACGTCGACTATTGCTCCTGCTAGTTTTGTCGGTGGAAATGCGCTCCTGCTGGTAGCAGCAGTTAAGAGGTTTATAAATAGCAAGACTTGGTCTTCGTTGTGGATTATTAGTTCCCATACTTAGAAATATTTCCCCGATTGTCGACCCCTGTTTCTCAAACTCTCGTTACTATTCACCTTGAGCTATTCCGGTGGATTCCCGTCATTTTCGGTGGTTGTTTTGCTCGTGCGAAGTAGCTTTGGACTCCTCTCGAGAAGCTCTACCATTCTACACCAGTTTTAGAAGCTGTAATTGGCTATTCGAGGAACGCGAAGTTGCTGTCGTTCGAGTGTTGCTTCGACCGGGTAGAACTACGTTCTGGTTTTCGGTGAGACCTTGTTCCTAGCCATAGTTTTAAGCTTCTCGTTTAACTGTTGAGGTATATTGGGCAGCTGGTTGTTAGAGTAGATGCCCAACTAGCCAACTTGTGGCGTGTGGGTTTTATAGACTCTTGTACAAACAGTCTTTATATATGATATTCGCATTTATTCATATGGCGTTCTTTACTTTCATTATGTGTGTAATGATTTACAATTGCGTTGAGTAAAGACCTAGAATGCACTTAAGCGTATGTTAGATGTGATAGTGGGTATGACGGATATCATGAAACACATCTAATAGTCCCTGTGTATTCTGAACATGTTCCTAGTCGATTGGGCCGTCAAAAT
>KV006944.1:0-23024 GCA_001598015.1 Dorcoceras hygrometricum
GTCAGGCCTTCTAGTGCAGGCTGACGAAGGAATCCCGTCTCCGGTCGTGGACCTGATAGACGATATCTACTGCCGCCTACCGTAAAGTGTCGTTTTCTTTACGAAACCGGTCGGAGCCAAGCACGAGTTGCCAGCAAGGTAGCAATTCTAAACGCCCTATGAATGTCATAGTTTCATGTTTTTTAATCGTATTGATCGCCTCCCGGCACATGTTTTTGTTCTTCCGCTGCCTCGCCGGGGGCGTGATCCGGATCCCAACAACAATGAAGCTCTCAACTCTCTGTTTCTCACACACTAGGGAAATTGCTCTACACAAGCTAATTAAAACTCAGCAATCGACTCTCGTGAAAGCTCCTCTATAATGGCGGTCGATTGTTTCGTCTTTCTGTTCATTTTTCCTCTGCTGGTGCACTGTGCAATCAACGTAATTCTGCAACAACCAACAGTCTCACCAGCCTCACAACCACGAACTCACAGTTGCTCTTCAAAGGCGTTCTCCTCGAATATAAAGCCTCTGTTTGAATTCCATCCGTTGGACACAAATTCTTCCCGTTCAAATATGCTCTGTAAAGTACCGACAGGGAATTGTCCTTGTGTCCTTTCATTTGCAGGCTTCTTTGTCATCTTCACCATTTGAATTGAGCTCAGCAGTTGACATCCAGCTCTCGTAAATCTTCATAGCATAATGCGTCAACTGCTTCGCTACTGGTTGTCTCTTACAACTGCTGCGACTTGTTTAATCTTCCTTCGTCGTTTGCAAAACTGCGACTGGAACACATTTGAATGAATGCACCTGCTGGTTTCTTTTCAACATGTGTGATATTCCATCGACTGATTTCTTTTCAAGCTTCAACGACTGATGTTTAGCGTTAAGTCAAAACGTTGTCGTGTCAACTTATTCAAGCGACACCGTTTTGATATCGTTGAAATGCACCTGCTGGTTACCCTTAAATAATGCACCTGCTGGTTATCATCAAGTAGTGCACCTGCTGGTTTCTCTTAGAAGAAGTACTTGCTGGTACTTAGCGCAAAACCATCTGCTGAATCTTACGAAGGCAAAACGCTGTCGTATCAACTTATTCAAACGACATCGTTATGCTATCGCTAACTCCAAGTTCCGACTGCTGGCTGCACTGTAGCTTGCGACTGGATATTCTTTCTGTACGTCGTCGCTTTATCTCTTGCGCTTCTCTTCACAACTGCTGATAGCTTCCTGCTGATTGTGATGTCACTGCTGATGTCATCGTTGCTAATTCATCGACTGATTCTGCTGACGTCATCTTCGCTGATCCAGCTCTTACGCTTCTTGTCGTCTGCTGATTTATCGTTCCTGCTGGTTCTTTTCGCTCCAGCTGGTTCATCTTCTCCTTAGCGCTCCAACTGGTTCGAACTCTTCTTTAGCGTTCCAGCTGAACTTTCTTCATCTGCTGATTGTGATGACATCACTGCTGATGTCATCATCGCTGATTCCAGATCTTGCACTTCTTGTTAACTGCTGATTGTGATGACGTCATTCTTGCTGCTCAATGCTTTCTCCAGAATAAGTGCTGACGTCATCACTGCTGATACCAGCTCTTGTTAGCGCTCCACTGAACACAACTGTTATCAGATCTCTTCGCTTCAATCCAACAGCTGATAGCTTTTCTTCATACGTCTGCCAGACTTCAACTGTTTATCTTCTTCTTCGACATTTCTTCCAGCAGACTCCATAGTCACTGTTCCAGCTGGTTCATCTTTTCTTTAGCGCTTGCAGCTGGTTTTTATCGTTCCAGCTAGTTCAACTTGGCCTCCGCCTGATTACGAACAACTGACTCAACTTTGGACGTCTCCATTGCTAATCCAGCTGCCGTTTACAAAGAATAACTAAACCAACTGCTGAACTTTATCTTGAACCATCTGCTGGACAAATTCAGCTTCACGACATCTTCTTCTTCGTTCCTAAAAACTGTACACTTAAGTAGAATTGTGTTAGAAACACAATAACAGGTTTTGTGTAATTCAAAACTTAATCAGGATCTGTAATATATAATAATAAATAATCTATATAATATTTTGCCATGGAAATGAGAAAAAAAATCCTCGATTAATTTGAGCAAATGGACGAGAACGACGTATCGAACCTACTCGTGAGCAAGAAAGAACCACTGAAGCAAGAAAGAACCACTGAGGCCCCAGGGACACAGGCGAGTTGGTAAGACCTTGTGGGAGTAACTTCCCCAGGCTTCATGGGTTCGATTCTCGTGTGGAGCATATTCCGCACTGAAATATTGTGGGGGTATGTTCTGGGAATTAGTCAGTTATACGGGTAATCTCCTCCGGACCCTGTCTACTCGTGCATATCACTCGATTTACCACCTGTATGGGTTAAGGGATCTCTGACCTATACATGAGTTTAGCCCATTAATGGATTAACTAAAAAAAAAAAAAAGAAAGAAGGAAGAACCACCGAGGACTATCGGTCTCCAATAACTGAAAAAACGACAGTTCTTTTATATATAAATTTATTTCGACCGATAAAAACCACTATGACAATATAAATATATGAGATATGGTCCAGCTGTTATTTACGATCTCTTGCTATCTCCAACAATTCTCCATCTTTCCTCAAACTTTCTTGTATTTGCCATGGGAATCACAGATCAGGAGCTCCAACAAGAAAAGAATGGTGAGATACATATATACACACGCTTTTGGATTACCATTAATACTAAGTATCTACGAGGACATTTTTGATGTGGTTTGAACATATACATCATCGACACATCTACAAGTGCTTCTTGAATCTACAAGGCCTTTTTCTTGATTGCTACAGATTTGATCTTCTTCCACAGGATTGAAATATGATGCGGAAAATCTACCAGAAAATACAGAAAAGAATAAGAAAGCTTACTTGCCAGGGCTTGAAAAATACCAGTGGTGGATTTATATGGTGGTGTACTCCTTCTTCGTCTTGGCCGGACAATCGGTCGGCACTCTCTTGGGCGGCGTATACTTCGACAAGGGAGGAAAAAGTAAATGGATGGCAACATTTGTACAAGTTGCAGGATTCCCAGTTCTCTTCCCTTTCCAATGGTTTGCCAAAGACACGAAAACCGACTCCGAATTAGCCATAACAAGGAAGCCTTCATATCCCCTGATTCTTGCTTTAGTTTATCTGTGTATCGGCATATTTGTAGCAGCAGATTGCATGCTATACTCAATTGGTCTCCAATACTTACCAATAACTACATATACTCTCATCTGTGCAAGCCAGTTAGGATTCAACGCCCTCTTCTCCTATTTCCTGAATGGACAAAAGTTCACCCCATACATACTAAATTCGCTAGTGCTCCTAACCATATCCTCTGTACTTCTAGTATTCCAAACGGACCCTGGAAATTCAAACAAATCGTCGAAACATAGATACGTAATCGGGTTTCTAAGCACGCTGGGTGCATCAGCCGGATACGGGCTGGTGCTTCCGTTGACCCAGCTCGCCTTTGAGAAGATCATCAAGAAAGAGACCCTCCGAGCTATACTCGACATGACGATCTACCAATGCGTTGTTGCGACATTCGTGATAGTGATCGGCCTTTTCGCTAGCGGGGAATGGAAGACGCTGAACGGAGAAATGAAGGAATATAAGTCGGGGAAAGTTTCCTACGTTATGAACTTGCTTTGGACTGCAGTTGCCTGGCAGGCGTTTGGTGTTGGTTGTATAGGTCTGATTTTCAAGATTTCGTCATTGTTCTCCAATGTGATTAGTATCTTCGGGCTGCCGTTGGCTCCGATCCTGTCCGTAATCTTTCTACGAGATAAGCTCACTGGGTTAAAGGGCATATCTATGATATTGGCATTATGGGGTTTTGTATCTTACATGTATCAACATTATCTCGATGATTTGGAGGTGAAGCGCAGAAATCAAACTTCTGATATTGAAGACGTTTCTGTTACCCAAAGAGATGGATAGTTACATGGATTCACAGTTTATTTATATATGGCAATGTACAAGCACAGAATAATGAACTCGTATTCGAACCATTGGTCGGGTCTAATTTATCTTATATGCTTCACCTACACATTCTTATATAGCAGAAACAACAGAATTTATCGTTACTTTTCTTGTCTAAGTGGCAGAGACCAAGAGGTCTATGAATCTATCCATTATTACAAAAGTCGGCATGTTCTTTCAAGTCTTATTGGCAGCGACATATGATTCATGCAATTAAATATTAATATTATTGTCATCACAAAAATGGCATGGCCTACCAATCAGGCAGGAAATAAAAAACTAGCCGTCCGGTGCACGTTGTTAACGTTTGTGACCATACGAAAGAATACAACATGAAATAAACAGAGTATAGAATATAGTGATGTGTTATCGTCTCTATATTGTGATTTTATGGATTCGATTATTTACTTTGAATGGTAAGAAGAAAGCAAATAAAGATAGATAACACAAGATAACTACTCTTTCGAGTCGGAGATGGAATTATCTAATTCCGCGATGATGTAACGTCGATGTCAAATAGGAGCTATATGATCAATGGATTTGAAGGTAATAATTTCATATTTGGTAATAACAAATGTTTGGCTTTTGATCTGGATACATTCGTTTAACAGTTGATTTCACACACCAACTAATTGTTTTTTAGGACACTAAGGTGAATTTGAAATTCATCTAAATATGGGCATACCAAATCTCCTATTCAAATGAAACCAAAATGAAATTATAGAGTTCTCTAATCATATATCAAGAATTGTTCTCACAGAATTTGAATTTCTAAACGAAGAACAATTCTTCAAGAAATTCCATAGCTAACAGACCTCTGTTAAAATAACAAAAAACAAAGCGTTATTACCATGATCACTGAAATGTTCCAATAAAAACTCCAAAAGAACGGGTGTAAGAAGAATAGACGTCAAAGCTGTGATCATTTGGTCCCCATGCTCATACTTTTTTCTAAATTACTATATTTGTTAGTTTTTTTAGATTATAGAGTTGGTCAGCTTCCATAAACTTTGAAAAGTAAAGAAAAACAAAACAAAAAGTTGAGTCAAATTAATGAATACAAAAATAGATAATTCTCAAGTTAAGTCTTAGAGAAATCTTACCACTCAACAATCCTCGAAGGCAATGATGGGGGCAATAGTACTCCGATGAGCGTAAACAAACACAAAGTGTTGAAGTGCAATAACTACCCCGGTAGGTACATCGATCGAACCGTGACATTTGTGTTGCTATACAGTTTGAAATATTGGAGTTGCACCGTTACCACCAGCTATAGTTTTTGGTAAAACGGCAAGCGTTCAGTCTTACAAATGATATCAAAGCAGGAAAACTTAGTTTTCGAATAAAATCAATTTAAATCCATTTATATTATCTATGACATTTTTTAATAAGATCCCCATGTATTCTAAGGAGGACTATGATGATTGAAGAATTCGTATTTAGGCTAATATGGCAGCTCAGGACGACGACATGTGGTTTGTTATCGCTGATGGTCCAATGAAATTTATGAAAGCAAACACAGTTGTTGTCATATCATATGGGGCTCCTCACATGGCTGAAAAACAAAGATACGAGTGGACTACCGAAGATAAAAGAAATGCCATTTTTGATAACGTTGCCAAGGACATACACTATAAGAAACTGGACAAGAACATGTTCAGCAAAATCAAGTTGTGTACAACGGCCAAGGACATCTGGTAAAAGTTGTCTGCTTCTGCTTTGTGAAGGAATGAGCAAACCAAAGAAAACAAGTTGACTGTTGCCACCCAAAATTTTGATTCAATGAAAATGAAACCAGGTGGGACAATGGCGAAGTTTGAAATATGGTTCAGCAGCACTATGATCGAGATTGTAGCTCTTGGAAAGGAGTACACCAACAGGGAAATGACTCTGAAGGTGATGAGGGATTTAAAAAGAATGAGATGTAAAGAATATGGCTATGAGAAAGTCAAAAGATCTCAACAAATTGGAACTCATGATCTTTTTGCCGATCTGAAAGCATATGAATTCAAACTAGAGAGAAGATCAGAAGGAGAACCTTCAACATCTCAACCAACCAATGCACTTGCTGCATAGAGGACAAGTCTCAAAAGGCAGCTGAAGAGATCAGCAACGATGTCATGTCCATCTTCATTAAGAAGTTTGGGATATTAATGAGAAGAAATCATTCTTGCTCATTTTGAAATAAAAACCATAAAAATGAACAGACTGCTAATGACCTAAACTATTTTAACTGTGACAGGCCTTGTCATTTCGCAGCAGATTGCACTAACCGAAGAAAGATGATAAGAAGTCATCAAAAAGGATGCTGGTGGAAATGACAAGAAGTCATTTAGAAGAAAAGGTGACTAGAAAGTTCTTGTTTCTGAGGAAAACTCAGAAACAAGAGCAAGTGGGTTGATTCAGACTCGGACAAAAGTACTTCTAGCAGTTTGTCTAGTGAGAATCGGAAGGAAGAAGTACATTGTCTAATTGTTGATGAAAATGATGAGGTATTCGACTTCTCAAATATTGAATTTACACGAGAGGATCTAGTTTCAGCACTAAATGAAATTGTCCATGAGTACAAAAAGCTTTCGCAGACATTTGAGTAAGTTAAATATAAAAACAAAAGTCTTTCGGATAGATCGGATGAATCAGGCTGTGAATAGCTTGAGGAATCAGACAGTCTAAAGACACGGTTAAGTAAAATTGTGCTTTAGGTATGAGGAAATCATCGTTGAAAATCAAAGATTGAATCAACTGGTGAAATCTTGGTCTAAGTCTTCTGTTTCACTAAATAAGTGCACGAAACTCAAAAGCCGTTAAATGATAAAACTGACTTAGGTTTCAATAATAGTGAAAGCAGCTCAAGTGAAACATGTACTCAGTCGGATCTGGCTAGAGACAAATTCAAGAAAATAAGTTATGTCAAAGCCAGTTTGGCACATGAGACATTTGATTCTATCAAGTATAATGATCAGAACGGGACTCAACTGAACCAGAAAGGGAAACAATGTACAGACTATGTTGAGCTAAGATTGTCAAGCCAGCTGGCTAAAGAACATATTGGAGTAAAATCCAATACTTGTTAATCCAATCTGGACCCAAGTAAAACTGGGTACCACTTTTTTTTATTTGCAGGTTAGCAGAGGAGAGTTGTTGAGGAGATAGATATGACAGAATATTCCAAGCCGTTGACAGATATCAAGCAGACGAGTGGTCCGATAATCACATTTGTTGATAATTCAAAAGGTGAAACTGTGAGCAAGTAAAGATTATCCATGATAACATTACAATTAAATATATGTTATTAGTTAAAAGTTTATGACAATATCATTAGTATTAACAAATTATGTGACAATGATTATGTTGTAAATTTTCACACACACACTTATTGGACACAGATCAGGAAACACCTACAAGAACTGATCATATTAGCTTTTAACTAAATCTACATGCTTAATCGTTGATAGTTCTAAATCATGGTTGTGAAATAACGAATGAATCATATAAATTTCAAAACTATAGCTAGTCTGAGTAAGCATGATTTGGTCATAGGTTCGTCGATAATTGATTTTACAAAAGATAAAAATATGTTCAGCCTATTAGCTCGGAAATCAAGTCATATCTACGTTTAAAAACAAGGTTATCATTCTTCTTCTCGAAACTTAGAACTGTTGCACACGGATATCTTTGGTCTAATACAAGTAATGAGCTTAGGGGGAACGACGTACACCCTTGTCATAATTGATGATTACTCAAAGTTCACGCGGATAATATTTTTTAAAACCAAGGATCAAATCACGGACCAGCTGATAAAAATTTTAAAACGTCTTGACATCTTATTCCATAAATCGGATTAGGAGTGATCGCGGCAATGAATTTTTTTTTAAAAAAATTATCCTCATACCTTGAAAACAATGGAATCGGCATGAGTTATCTGTGGCTAGATCACCTCAGCAGAATGGGTTCGCTAAGCGATATAATCGTACTTTAAAAGAAACTGCTAGAACTATGCTTGCTGATCCGAGATTTCTCAAAAGTTTTGGAAAGAAGCTGTGAACACTACATGTTAAACTCAGAACATATCGATAATTAATCAAAACATAGGAAAGACACCTTATAAGATCCGGAATAACAAACAACTTGACACATCATATTTTAAAGTTTTCAGTTGTAGATGTTACATCCATAATAATGGTAAAAAGAATTTATCTGATTTTGAAGTGCATGCTGATATTGATATCTTTCTTGGCTACTCAGATCTTAGTAGAGCTTATAGAGTTTTTAATAACAGATGACTGACAATAGAGGAGTCAATACACGTTGACTTTGATCAATCCAATTTTAGCTCAAACTCTGCAGCATCTATAAATAATTTAAATAATAGATCATGTCAGGCCCGGTACGCTAATACATAGATAATTACACAATTAAGCGGAAGCAACAAAATCAGGGCTTAAAAATTTTTCGAAATGTTGGGCTTGATCTAAAACATCATCTTAAAATAGTTCATAATCAAAATATGAGTTTAACTCAAAACTCAAACAACACAACGATCAACAACCCAAGTAGCAAATCACTACAGATCCCCTCAATAAAATAAAGGCACAGGACATCCCCTGGCTCAATATATAATACATACCACTTGGACTCAATCAGAAAGGGGATCGACCAGCTGAAGCTCCAATCTGTCCAACCTGGTTACCTGAAGAACCTGCCAAAGCCAATACAGACCAAGGCAACCCAAAAATAGAAAAAACAAAGAGGTCAAACCTAAGTACAAAGAGCCATCTAAAAACAGCAAATCATGCAACATGCTATACTTCAAGTTATGAAATGCATGATGGCTATCAAAGGAATCGGTCAACAAGGCCAACGACTCAGCTGGCAAATATCTCAAGTGAGCCCCATCCACGCACAGCCAATTAGTCGGTGGAACAACCATCGGTCCGTGATCTTCAGGCCCGTCAGCCATCAAAGTTCAGTGGTCTTCAGGAGCGACAAATCAGCCGGCCACCACCCCGATGATAGCATTTGACCCTTCAGGCACGACAACTCAGCCGGTCGATCAAAATGCTAGCTCGACTCAGGTCATCAATCGAATATCAGGTTCAATATGTATGCATGAATGCCATTCAATAATCAAATGCCAATGCCTACGATAATCATTACGTGAAAAAGATCATACAACAGAGCATAATCAATCAATCTGTTCACAAAGTCACGTATTCACAGTACACGGGTTCACAACCAGAAATATAAACATGTCCATGCCCAAAGCTGTTTTCAGGGGCTCAATCCGTACCTCAAACCAGCTTAAACCTCAATCAGATCTCACCAGGGCACGGCACCAACGACCTGCTCAAGTCTGCTTCCTCACTAACTCACAGCGAAGCTTAACAGAAGCTGCCGAAAGCCCAAATCCAGAAGCTCAACTCTGAACGGGGAAAAACATTGACTGGAATTCGCGAAGTTACTCGAACCTGCAACTACTTCGCTCCTCTTCCACAAGTCGATCTACAACTCCAAACTGGCATCAATCGAAAGAGCTAAGCAAGACGAACCCAGCGCCACCAATCTCTCTCCAAAAAACGGCGAAAATCAACAGTAATCTAACGGAGAAGGGTTTGGATGAACAGTGCCAATCGAGGGTTTCTCTGGAAAAGAGATAGGAATGTCGGGTTGAAAATGACTAAGTGTTGATCGACACTTACAATAAAATATCCCAGGTCAAAACTGCAGTGAAAGTCATCACCGAATTATTCAGATCTCATTGACAACACAGATCTTAGCGTTAAGGTAAAATTCCCTCAGATCTGGCCTCAACAATAACTCAAATCTGGCTTCGCTACGCTAAACAAGCGCCACTACTCAAAAAGGCGTCCCTCTGTCTCTAGATCCGAAGCAGATCTCACAAACTCAGACCCGCTAACGCTCCTCCAGATTTGACCAAATCTGAGATCCTCAAATCGCACCGATTTACTTCGAACTCGCAAACTGAACCGGTCCAAATAGTACCGGTGACCAACGCTTGACTTCTCCTCGCTAACCAAATCTGTCCCTCTCTCAATACCAGATCTGACTAGCGCCTAAAACGACATCGTTTTGCTTCCCGCTCGCGGTAACTCACTCAAACCAGCGAGGACCAGATCTGGACACCCAGATCTCACTCAAATCTAAAAAACAACAAACCAAACAAATTTTCACCGCGCTTCTAACTCATTCGTGCGGCATTCTCCAAATCTGAGTTCCAGTGATTTACGATACACCAAATCTGCCTAGAGAGCTAACGCTCTCCCTTACACAACGATATGATAGCATACTCACTACACAGTATACTAGACACCATTCAAAATACATCCACGCAAATTCGAAAAATCACTAAATCCTAATCCAGATCTGATTATATCGCTAATCACCGTTTAAAATATTTCTAGTCCTCACAGATCAGATGTTACTAATCTAGTTGAACCTAGTGATGATGAAATACAGATTAGAAGACCAGCAGAGAATGTTGCTATCAATCCAGCGGAAGAGACTCAAGTTGATCTAGCAGGCGAATTCCAAGTTGATCCAGCAGAGTACTTTCATGAAGATCCAATAGTCGATGCATGAGTCAATCATTAGATGAGAATCAAGCTGATTCACAAGGCGAACCAGATCAAATTGACATAGATCTCCTTGGACCTAGTTTCCAATGAAATAGAAATCATCCACCAGAACTGCTCATCAGTAACCCTTCGTCATCACTTAGGACACGAGACCAGATGATGAATGAATATTTTAATTTTGCATTCATATCTCAGAACTCGAGAAACTAGAAGAGACCTTAGCTGACCCAAACTGGATAGAAGTAATACATGAAGAACTAAGTTAACTGGAAAGAAATAAGATTTGCAGATTAGTTCCTAGACCAGCAGATCAGATCGTAATAGGTACTAAATGGATTTTTAGAATAAACTAAATGAGAGTGGATCAGTAGTATAAATAAAGCAAGATTGGTTGCTCAAGGCTATAGGCAATAAGAAGGTGTAGACTTTGATGAAACATTTGCTCCAGTAGCCATATTAGATGCAATTATGATATTTCTTGCATTTGCTACATTCAAAATTTTAAAATCTTTCAAATGGATGTGAAGAATGCATTCTTGAATGACATTTTTTCTGAGTAAGTGTATGTTGTACAACTTCCTGACTTCATATATCATACTAAACTAGGTTACGTTTATAAACTAGATAAGGTTCTGTACGATTTGAAACTAGCAACCAGAGCTTGGCATGATCCACTGTCCAAGTTTTTAATTGATCTTGATTTTGTAATGGGAATAGTTGATAAAATTCTATTTATATTTGTTAAGAATGATCGTGTTTTACTTGTTCAAATATATGTGTTAGAGTTAGCATTGTAAGAGGTTTACCAATTTTAAGCAAAAAGAGGAACATTAAATGGAACAATATGAAGCAAAGTACAAGTTTTCAATGCTCATTAATTACATGAGGATGGATTTATCGGCTGAGTCTACTAGACATATTTATTATTTAGACCCGAAGAGTATAAATTGACGAGAATCTGAATCGAAGAAAGAACTTTTATCTTGTCAACGTGATTATTCAAGCTAGGCTTAGTTTAAATCTTCAAATCTTATGTATTGATTTCAGTCCAGAGTTGAATCAGCTAGGCTTAGTTTTTATTTGATCAGATCATCTTAAGCCTTTCAGATCTTTTGTATACGCTGCAACTGTGCTGATTGTAAGAAGTGTGCTAGGAGTTCAAATTGGGTGTTGTCGTACTGAGTGGTTTAGAATATTTTGTATCTTATTCAAAGTCATCCGTGAAAGTCCTTCCAGATTGGAAGAAGGGAAGATGTAGAAGCTATGCTTCTAACTTCCAAAATAAATTCCGACTCTAATCTGATTTAAGCTTACGCACATCTGCATCTCTTGTTAACTGTTTAATTGAGCGCACATAATAGATTTTATTGCTAAAAAATATATCAGACTAAGTACTGTTGTCAGCTGATAATTCGAATGATTTGAAAAATCAATTTTAAGTACAAAGTTTTTAAAAGAGTTTATTCACACCCTCTCTAAACTCTGTACTGATCTCTTTCAATCCTAGCAAGTGGTATCAGATTTTGGTAAAGCGGCAAGCGCTCGGTCATATAATTGGTATCAGAGCCAAGGCCACGGGTTCAATCTCATTGGTTGCAAGGAATGCAATTATTGGGAGGGAGATTTTTTAAGTTCAATATTTATCCTGCTAGGTAGATCGATCGAACCGTGACGCTTATATTGCAATATGGTTTAAAAGATTGGAGTTACGCCGTTACCATCAGTTATAACTTTTGGTGAAGCGACAAACTCTCAGTCCTACAGAGACAATCTCGAAAACATGAAACAAAGATCCCAAGTTTATTGAACTATTTATTTTCACATTATACGAGCCTCAATCCCAAATTTATCACTGTAAATTTTGTTGCAAAAAAATTGTCATGGTCAGAGGTTGCTGAAATTTTCTTATGTGAACGGATGATGTTCGTTTCCCCATCTGTGTTTTCTGCAAAAAAAGGGGGTTGCCTTTTGTCTACCTCAGTAGTACTTCGTGTAGAGAACATGAATTTGAGATCATTTTCCTCGTTGGAAGCTATAGAGTAAATTTAGGACATAAATAATCTGAGAGTGTTCGAGTTTGGTATTGTGACTTACCAAGTTCTCCTACCTTAACACGAGCGCAAAACCATGTCCTGGCAGAGCATTGAGTGAAAACAACCAGTTCATATGTAATAACGAGGATACAAGTATCTGAGAAACAAAAATATTCATTTCAAACTATTGTTTTTTCAATATCTATATATATATAAAAACAGAGTTTTCTGCCAAAAGTAAAAACTTTTATTTTCCCGCCTAAACTTTATTTCTAAAAATAGTAAATGAAATATAACTAATGCATTTATGATGAAAATAATATATTAAATGCATGTATGTTTATACACTCATTAATGAGGAAAAAAACAATTAAATGTTGTAAAAATTAGAATAATTTCACATTTTAATACCTTTAAGTCTTAAACACAAATTCAAAAATTTTAAACTTAAATTTAAATTTTCAAAGTATAGTCTTTATATTTCCAAAAGATATTAACTACAATTTTTTTTAAAACTCAAATCACATTAATTTGGTTCAAACTTTAATACATTTACGTCTTAAACACAAATTCAAAAATTTTAAACTTAAGTTTAAATTTTCAAAGTATAGCCTTTATATTTCCAAAATATATTAAATACAATTTTTCGTAAAACTCAAATCACATTAATTTGGTGTTTCATTTCAAAATAATGCACTTATACCAAGAAAATTAATGGGGAAATCACCAATGTAAAATAAAGACATCAATAAATTTTTTTCATCATATATATTTTTGAAAAGTAACTAAATTCATTTTATAACTTTAAGTTTAAAGTAAAAAATTAAACAATATTTTCTTATTTACAATTTTATTCACCAGGTTCTATTAAGAAATTATTAAAAACGAGATTTCAAAGTTTATTAAATAGAATTTTTTATAAAAATTGCATCAACTCAAAATATTTATTGATAATGATTCCAATTATTTTTGATAATACATGATTGATATATCGCATATATCAATAAAATACTAAATTTATGTTTTCGATATAATAATTACTAATACTGAAAATTTACTTTTTATCTATCTATAGAAAATATCTTTTCGGTAACTACGTCAAATAAGTTTGTCTCTATAGTAGTATCATTATGAACAAAACTAATTCATATTTAAATTTTAAAATACAAAACAATGTTTATTGAAATGATTCCAATTGTTTTTTATAAGACACAAAGAATTGATATATCACAAAATCCACAAAATATTAAAGTGTTGTTTTCGATATAAGAGTTACTAATAATTTACTATTTATCTATGTATCAAAAATATCTCTTCGTTAACTACACTTGATAAGTTTGTCTACTATCATTATTAACAGAACTAATTCATATTTATAGTTTAAAATACAGCATTTTAAATTGTTGTTTTATATAAGAACTCACAATGATGACATTTTATTTTTTATCTATATCTATATAATAAAACATGTTGTTCATTATCTGATAGAATCGAAAAAGGGGATGTCTCATCTATATCTATATATATATATAAAAGCAGAGTTTTTGCAAAAAAAAAAAAAGTTCCCGCCAAAACTCCATTTCTAATTATAGAAAGTTCATAACAAAACTTATTTCTTTAGAATTTCGAGACAATGATAAATTATTTTTTACCATTTAGAATTCGAGAAAATACAAATATTAATTATTTGACTCCTCGATTCGTACTGGATATCATTTTGCTATGTTTCTAAATTTCATTTAGATTGTTATATTTCTATTTAGTTATTGCCATAATCCATATTCAAAACATATCCTTGAAATCTATATTTTCATATTTATTATCTTCCTTATCCAATCATAAGAACAAGAACACAATTCATAACAAGAGGTTTTAACCAAAGCACAAACTACATCAATTGTAGTTTCATTTCAAATTTTTTTGCATGCCACATAAATAATAAATGAAAAAATCATCAATTTAAAAGGAAAACATCAGTATAATACTTTGGTAAATTAATACTTTTTAAAAAAGTACCATTACTCGATGTATATCTTTAAATTTAATATGAAACATTTAACCTTTATTTTCTTATATACAATTTAATTTAGAAAACTATCTAAAATTTGAAGTTCCAAAAAACAACCATTATATATTTAATTTGTATTTATCATAAAAAATGTCTCTTCGATAACTATAAAAAATAATACTTCCTCTAAAATATGAAGTATTGATAAATGTGTTCGTTGAAAATATTTTCAACTACTCTCATTATTAACGAAACTAACTCAAATTCCAACTACTCTCACTGAGACCGAAACTAATTCGAATTAAAACTTTCAAAATACAAACTTTCAAATACAGACTTCAAAACTATTTTAAATTTGAAGTTTCAAAAAACAATCTTTATATATTTAATTTGTATCTTTCATAAAAAATGTTTCTTCGATAACTACACAAAATAATACTTTCTCTAGAATATGAAGTATTGACAAATGTGTCTTTGGAAATATAATTCAAATTAAAACTTTCCAAAAGGTAGTAGACAAGATATTGTCTATGAAACTATCAATTCCTCATTCTCTAAGGCATTACAGAGTTTTGAGACATACAAAAAATATGCGACCACATAATGTAGGTTCTGATCAAGAATATGGTAAACTTGAACAATTTTCAGTATGGATTGCTAATTTATGAGATGGAAAAATTGGAGAACCAAATGACGGTTATGCGACAATCGAAATTCCTGAAAATCTTTTGTTGAAAGCTTACAATGATTCTATTGCAGCAATAGTTGAGAGTGTGTATTCATTTATAGGCAACAATATCAACGATACTACATATTTTCAACAAAGGGCTATTTTGGCACCCACTCTTGATGTCGTTCAATCCATAAATGAATACATGATATCTATGAACCATTGTGAAGAAAGGTTGATACTTAAGTTCTGATACGACATGCCACTCAGATAGAAATCTCGATCTACCGCATAACGTGCATACACCTGAATTCTTAAATAGAATAAAATGTTCTGGAGTACCAAATCACGAGTTAAAATTGAAGGTCGGGACTCCAGTTATGTTGCTGCGGAACATAGATCATTCTCTTGGATTATGCAATGGAACTAGATGCGTGACGAGGCTTGGGAACCATGTTTTAGAAGGACAGATTCTCGCTAGAAGTAATGCTGGTCAAAAAGTGCTTATTCCAAGAATGTCATTGACCCCTTTTGATCCAAAACTTCATTTTAAATTCCAACGAAGACAATTTCCTTTAATTGTATCATATGCAATGACAATCAACAAAAGTCAAGATCAATCATTGTCTCATGTAGGACTTCTTTTAAAGAATCCCGTTTTTAGCTATGATCAGTTGTATGCCGCTATATCTAGAGTTACTAACCCAAAGGGTTAAAAATTTTGATATGTGATAGTAATAGGAAAAACAAAAATTCGACACCAAATGTTGTAAAAAGAAGTTTCTTAGAATTTATAATTAAATTTTTTTGTTTCACAATTATACTGTTTATAATAATTTATCTTATTTGTATTTATATTATTATTCAAATGTCAATACGCATTATTTAATCATTAATTAAAATAAAATTATATCTCCGTGCATCGCACGGGTGGAATACTAGTTGCAATTATAACAGTTAGTTTAGGAACGTCCAAGTCTTTAGGCACATTTCGCATTGATGCCTCTTGAGATAAGCTTGAGGATGTATTGTCTCTCTAAATTGATATACTGAAAAAATTAAGAAAATCAACTTAAAAAATCAATTGACTATATTGTTAGTTGAAGTACAAGCTACCTTTTTCCCGGAGCTTCCTAAACACTAATCAAAATTGTGATATTTGGCTTAAAATAAAGAGCACTAACAGGAAATCAGAGAGCATAATTTGAAGATCGAAGTAACTCCAATGAAGCCATCAGATAAGACGGCCAACATAATTTCATCGGGGATATTGTTTCTTCAGTTGAGGCCATTGTACAAATGATTGATCAGCCACTAGGAGCTAGTGAAGAATCAAGCCATTTGAGGATAACCTAGCAATGCTTTCAAATTAGAAAATGGACGACCACTTGATCCCAAATACCTGAACTTAGATTTATGAATAAATCATCATCCATTCTGATTTAGATAAAAGCCACTGTATAATGTTGGCATGTGCAAATCATAATTTTGTTTTTACTGATGATTGAGGTATTCTGCCGTATTTATAATTTTGTTGCACCTATCTAGGAATGGGATGAGGGGAGGTAAAATGTACTGAACCTGTCAAAGCACGAGCAGTTAGTAAACTCTTAGAAGCTAACAATCAAGTGAACTTTAGAATTTACACCTCCAAATTGTATAATTCCAAAATCTACAATGTTAACCCAACAAATAATCAATAATGAGCTATAAAACGGAGAAAATTCGTAGCCGCGGGTAAAGTATCTCGCCAAGGCAGCGTGGTATATGTACTTAAAAGACTGCAAAAAATCGAGTTTAAACTCTTCAAATTCGAAAGATAAACCCAACGGGATGTTGACAGGAGGTGTGACGCTGGAGAAGACAAGAAATGTATAGGAATGGAAAGCTTAGCTTCAAGTTTTTGCACAAGCTATAATCAAGCTTCCCGCAACCTTAGCAAGCTATTCATGATGAGAAAACCTTAAGGTGATGGATGAGGGAGAACCACACAGCCCCAGCGCGAACAGAGGCAAGGAGCGATGAGTTTATGCACGATTTTCCTTGCAATTTACGTGTTAAGATAGCTTTGGTCGAGTTCTCTCCCCATATTCACTGTCAACCTGGATTTGTTGATATATTAGTCCCGCGCGATGATAATTATGATAAAAATAAAATATCAAAATTGTGGAGCAAACGTAATCAATAAGGACAAAAAACGTCCACGAAATTATTGCAAATATTTTATTAGGAGAAGCTTTACAAGCATACAATCTAAAATAATTTCTCAAACTCACTTTCATATATATATATATATATATATATATGTTTTCCTAGATGTTTAAACAGAAGCCAGGGGTTCCCCCCGCCCCTCCCCCATAGCAAAGCAGAAAACTAATACGCATGCATTAAATTTTATATGTCACCAACCACTTGAAAATTTGATTTCAATCATGTCTTCACATCATTATTGCATTAGCTCATTTCTGACTACAGTAGGAGTCCAATTGAAGTTGAGTACAACTTCAGTTTGTCAATAGTCACAGTCTTTGAGAGTTCTGAGCTAATTCTTATTTCCATAAATACTTTTAAGTATTCAGATTCCATCTTTCAACACTGATTTAATAAAATGGTACCATAGTTGTATATGATTCGTCCTAGCATGATAACCATAACTCTTTACCAAATGAATAGCATTATGACTATCAAAGTGTAATGTGCTATATTCAAACTTTTGACCCAATTTCTCGAGAAATAATTGCAGCCAAATAATTTCTTTGCTAGCTTCTATCACTGATATGTACTCAGCCTCAGTAGTTGAAAGTGCAACATTCTTTTGAACCTTAGATACCCAAATTACATCCATACCAACTACTGTTAAAACATACCTAGTAATATTTTTTCTTCCATCTAGGTCACCACTCATATCAGTATCAAAAAATCCCTGTAAGTACTGATTTGACTATTTGAAGCACATAGATAAACTAGCAGTACTTTTCAAGTACGAGAGTATCCATTTAACTTCTTGTCAATGTTGCTCCTAGGTTGCTCATAAACATGTTCACAACTCCCACTGCATGTGTTAAGTCTTCTGTGTACACACCACTGCATACATGAGGCTTCCGACAGTAGAAGCATAAGGAGCCTTGTTCATATAAATCCGCTCCTGCGCAGTCGAGGGTGATTGTGCTTTGGTTAGTTTGAAGTGGACTAGTCAAAGAAGCACCCACTCGTTTAGCTTCTTACATATTAAATATGCTAACCATTTTTCACGTACACTTCTTGAGATAACATCAAGATCCCAGATCTGTTAAGATCCTCATTCCAAGGAATTATTTTGCAGTATCCAAAACATTCATAGCAAATTCTTTTGATAGCTCTTTTTCAGTTTATCAATCTCCTTCCTACAATATCTTTCTATCAACATATCATCTACACATAATGATAGCATGAAATAAGAATCATCAAAAATCTTAATATAACATCAGTGATCAGCCTGATATCTCAAGAAATTATTTTTGCTCACGAATCTGTCAAACTTCTCGTATCATTATCTTGAAACTTGTTTGAGACCATAGAAGCTCTTCTGAAGTTTCCACACCATTTTATCTTTCCCTCGTACTTCAATTTCCTGTGGCTTCTTCGTATAAATTTCTTCATCCAGATCTTCATGAAGAAATGCTATATTTACATCTAATTTCCCTAGATGTAAAACTTCATTTGCCACTAATACAAGTATAGTCTGATAGTGGTTAATTTCACAAAACGGACAAAAAAATCTCGGTATAATAAATGTTTTCCCGTTGTTGAAAGCCTTTTATAACAAGTCTCACTTTGTACGTTTTGCTACCATCTTGTTCTTGTTTTAACCGATACACCCACTTGTTTTGTAATGCCTTCGTGCCTTCCAGAAGTTCTGTCAACTCTCATGTCTTATTTGGAAGACAATCAATCCATCTCATTATTTGTCAACAAAGTATAATGAAGTATAAGGGAGTATCTTTCAGGTGGTTTAATTGTTCTCCAAGATCTCCTGAGTTCAATCGCCGAAGTTTGTGGGTCAAGTTCTTGTGTGATTGTTTCTTTATCTTCGCAGGTACTGCTTTCCGGCTCATTCACGGGAATATCTTTCACTATTGCATTTGTCTTCTTGACCTCAGGACATTCATATCCGGCTCCAACGTCTGACCTATCATTGTATAGTACCTACTCACTGAATATTATATCCCCGCTCTGAATGATATTTATATTTTGGTCATTCCAAAAAGTTAACAAAATGATATCTCCATAACCAATAAAGAACTACTTCTTTGATTTTGGATTAAGTTTTGTTTTGTTGACTGAATTAATATGAACATAAGATGTACAACTTTCAAGAAAGAAATGTTATTTATTTTCCGCTCCACACCCTATAGTATTCAGTAATCAAGTGGTACCAAATGTCCTTTGTTGATCATAAATACCGCAGTGTGCAATATATCACTTCAAAATAAATTCAGTAATCTAGTATACAATATCATGCTTCTCGCATGTTCATTGAGGGTTCTGTTCAACCTTTCAGCTACACCATTATGTTGGGGTGTTCCAAATGGTTTTCTCCATCTTAATCCTATTTTATGCACAATACCTTTTGAACTCAATATCTTCATCTTCTCTGCCATTATCAGATTCTAAGCACTTCAGTTTCAAACCGGTCTCATTCTGAACTACGGCTTTCCACATTTTTTAAGGTCTCATAAGATTTCTTTTTCAGTTAATAAACCCAAACTTTCCTGCTCAAATAATCAATAAATGTGATATAGTATCTTGTGCCTCCAAGGGATGCTATAGGAGATGGACCCCCTATACGTCAATATGAACCAACTCCAACTTTACTGCTTTTGGTTTTCTACCACCTTTTAAAAGACTCACTGTTTCCAAAGATTCAACTTTCACTCAGTTTGTGATCAACAGAGTTTAATGATGGATCTGTTTTGACAGATCCTGATTAAGTTTTGAATTACACAAAACCTGTTATTGTGTTTCTAACAATTCCACTTAAGCGTATAGGTTTTAGGAACGAAGAAGACGATCAGCAGCAGCTATATTTGTCCAGCCGTTGGTTCGAAATATAAGCAGTTGATTTGGTGTTCATGGAATCGGCAGTTGGATTAGCAATGGAGACGTCCAAAGTTGAATCAGCTGTTCGTAATCAGGCGGAGGCCAAGTTGAATCAGCTGGAGCATGATGAACCAGCTGAAACGATGACAACCAGCTGCAAGCGCTAAAGAGCGAAGTGAACCAGCTGGTACATGTATTGAGAAGTCTGCTGAAGAAATGTATCGCGGGAAGAAGATTCCAATTATAAGTATTGTTGATGAATCTATTAACAGTCGCTATTCAAGAAGAAGAAGAATCGCAGCTGGAGCTGGAACGATGAAGTTCAGCAGGAAGCTATTGTGATTCAGCAGTTGAGAAGATGCGCAAGATATGGAATCAGTTGTGATGACATCAGCCTTGATGTCATCACAATCAGCAGGAAGCGATCAGCAGATGAAGAGAAGCGAAAGAGATAAAGCGACGTCGTGTTGAAGAATCAGCAGATGGATTAGCGTTGATGACGTCATCGGTGACGTCATCATATTCAGCAGATGATTTGAGAGAGCAGTCGCAAGAATCAGCAGGTAGCTTGTACATCCAGTCGCAAGCTACTGTTCATCAGCAGATGCTATTTTGAGATAGCGATAGCAAAACGATGTCGTTTACATAAGTTGATACGACAGCGTTTTGCTCTTGCGCTAAAGATTCAGCAGGAAGACTTTGCGTTGATAACTTCAGCAGTAGCGCAAAGTTTCCAGTCGACAAAGAAACAGCTGTTGCGCGAAGTGTTGTGACAAAGAATAAACAACAGCTGAGCAAACAACAGCTGTTGAACAATCTGTTGAAAAACATTCAGCCGTTTCAAGCAATCAACGCTCAAAATGGAAAGGATCAATGGCTGAGATTTAGTCGTGCATATTGCCTCAATTCAAGGGAACAAGTTTTGTACTATTCTGGGAAACAGTACACTTTACAGAGGAGCGTTGCACTGAAATGGAAAGAAGACAAATTAGCCAGTTGAAGCACTGAACAGATTTGGAATCTATCCAACGGGAAGAAATTCTACAAAGGCTATATATTCAAGAAGCGCCATTGAAGAAGAAGAGACTGAGAGGTTGGTGTCGCTGTGAGGCTATCACAGAAAATAAGTTAATTGCACAGTGACAACCAGCAGAGGGAAAAATGAATCTGAAGTGAAGCTGTCAATTACCATTCGAGAGAAAGAGAGCTTCATTGAAGTTGACAGTGGAGCTAGAATTAGCTTGTTAGAGCTTTCCCTAGTGTGTGAGAAAAACAGAGAGTTGAGAGCTTAATTGTATCAATCTCACACACCGAGATTCATTCACATCTATTTGTGAATGAATCTCGAAATCGTTTTACAGTTCATGTCCAAGCACGATGACGTTAAACTTGTGTATGTAGTCAGTCACACAGTTGCGGCTGTTGTGCATTTGTGGAGTCTAGGAGTTCTCACAGCTGGTGGTTGTGGGATTGGGTCTGTACACAAGTTGTAAGATCAAATCTTCTAGTGGAGCCTTCCGTGGTGGAAGAAGGGGAGATGTAGGACATTGAAGTCCGAACTTCCAGAAACAAATATGCTGTGTTTTGTATCGTGTTCTGTTATTCATTCAGCATTCGCTTTACTTAGCACACTCACGCATACACGTTTACAGTTCATCACTTGCTTTACCTTATCATATGCATAAACAGTTTAGCACTTAGCATTCTCTCATTGCATACAGCAGCACACAAGCACAAGTCTAACAGATTTATGTTGTACATAAATCTGTTTGATTGGTTTTAAAATATAGGATTCAGTTCTGGTATTTTCCGCATGATTTTTAAATCATAACAGATCTGTTTCCGGTGCTCTTGTGATTATTTTTATTTGTTCAAGAACATCGAGCTATTGCAGCTCCAAGCAGCGCTGAAAATTTTAATTGCTCACTTTAAACCAGCGGCTGCTAAGTTCCTTTGAAAAACAGGGACCAACAAGTGGTATCAGAGCAGGTTGTTCTTGAACGAGCATTGATTTTAAAACACATGTGCTATGTTTTAAATGTTTTGAGAAACTTATTTTATGAAGGCCAGATCTGTTTTTAATGTAGAACCGGTTTTTCGCTTGATGAACTGTCGGGATGCGCGAGTCTCGGGCAGATGCCAAGCTTCTATCTTCGTTGTGCTGTAAGATCACTTGGAGCGAGGCTCAGTGACAAGCACATGGGGCGAGATAGAAGAAGGAAAAATCTGAGCTGTTCTCTGTACTGGTTCTTCATACATTTGAGTAACTCAGTAGCACTTGTTATTTGAAATATTTGTATGCTCTGATTTGTTCTTAAATTGTTCTGTTTTGCGGATTCCAGCTGATGCAAAATTTGTTGGGGATCCGGATCCGCCCCCCGGCCAGGCAGCGGAAGAACGATAAACAGAAGACCGGGAGGCGATCAATACGAAAAACAGATCTACATTCTACGACATTCATAGGATGTTTGGCGAGTTACCTCTCTGGCACTTGTGCCTGGCTCCAACCGGTGTTTCAAGAACCCGGCTCTTCTCGGTAGATTGCGATAGAGGCTCCAACCTTCAAGAACCCGGCTCTTCTCGGTAGATTGCGATAGATACGCCAATCCGGTCCACGACCAGATCCGAGATTCCTTCGTCACGTCAG
>KV006944.1:35486-61777 GCA_001598015.1 Dorcoceras hygrometricum
GCCTTATCCTCATTTTGACGGCCCAATCGACTAGGAACATGTTCAGAATACACAGCGACTATTTTAGATGTGTTTCATGATAGCCGTCTACCCACTATCACATCTAACATACGCTTAGGTGTATTCTAGGTCTTTACTCAACGCAATTGTAAATCATACACACATAATGAAAGTAAAGAATGCCATATAAGAAAATGCGAATATCATATATAAAGATCGTTTGTACAAGAGTCTATAAAACCCACACGCCACAAGTTGGCTAGTTGGGCATCTGCTCTAACAAAATTTTGGTTTTAAAAATGATTTGAGCTCATGTTATAAAAGATAGGGAGAGTGGCGTCACTGTCTTTTATAATTTTGACTTATGCATCAGTTTCGCTTTTGAAAATCATATACTATTGCATATGGTGCTTCCCAATGTTATTTGAAATATTTGTATGCTCTGATAAGTTTTCAAATGTTCTGTTTTTGCGGTTTCCAGCTGATGCAAAATTTTGATTTTAAAAATGATTTGAGCTCATGTTATAAAAGATAGGGAGAGTGGCGTCACTGTCTTTTATAATTTTGACTTATGCATCAGTTTCGCTTTTGAAAATCATATACTATTGCATATGGTGCTTCCCAAAGCTGTTTTGTTTTTTTTCAAAGATTAAAACTCCTGCTGTTACACTGTTCTTGTTGTAACAGTGTCGAGAGAGCTTTTGTTTTAAATAATGAGAAGACCAGCAGATTCGAACTCTTTTTGATTCCCACAAAAAGGGAGAGAATTGTTAGAACATGCATCGTTGATTTAAGGTTTTGTGTAAATCAAAAAGGGAGAGATTGATGGATCTATTTTGACAGATCCTAATTAAGTTTTGAATTACACAAAACCTGTTATTGTGTTTCTAACAATTCCACTTAAGCGTACAGGTTTTAGGAACGAAGCAGACGATCAGCAGCAGCTATATTTGTCCAGCCGTTGGTTCGCAATATAAACAATCAGCAGTTGGTTTGGTGTTCATGGAATCGGCAGTTGGATTAGCAATGGAGACGTCCAAAGTTAAATCAGCTGTTCGTAATCAGGCGGAGGCCAAGTTGAATCAGCTGGAGCATGATGAACCAGCTGAAACGATGACAACCAGCTGCAAGCGCTAAAGAGCGAAGTGAACCAGCTGGTACATGTATTGAGAAGTCTGCTGAAGAAATGTATCGCGGGAAGAAGATTCCAATTATAAGTACTGTTAATGAATCTATTAACAGTCGCTATTCAAGAAGAAGAAGAATCGCAGCTGGAGCTGGAACGATGAAGTTCAGCAGGAAGCTATTGTGATTCAGCAGTTGAGAAGATGCGCAAGATATGGAATCAGTTGTGATGACATCAGCCTTGATGTCATCACAATCAGCAGGAAGCGATCAGCAGATGAAGAGAAGCAAAAGTGATAAAGCGACGTCGTGTTGAAGAATCAGCAGATGGATTAGCGTTAGATGACGTAAGCGATAGCAAAACGATGTCGTTTACATAAGTTGATACGACAGCGTTTTGCTCTTGCGCTAAAGATTCAGCAGGAAGACTTTGCGTTGATAACTTCAGCAGTAGCGCAAAGTTTCCAGTCGACAAAGAAATAGCTGTTGCACGAAGTGTTGTGACAAAGAATAAACAACAGCTGAGCGAATAGCTGTTGAACAATCTGTTGAAAAACATTCAGCCGTTGCAAGCAATCAACGCTCAAAATGGAAAGGATCAATGGCTGAGATTTAGTCGTGCATATTGCCTCAATTCAAGGGAACAAGTTTTGTACTATTCTGGGAAACAGTACACTTTACAGAGGAGCGTTGCACTGAAATGGAAAGAAGACAAATTAGCCAGTTGAAGCACTGAACAGATTTGGAATCTATCCAACGGGAAGAAATTCTACAAAGGCTATATATTCAAGAAGCGCCATTGAAGAAGAAGAGACTGAGAGGTTGGTGTCGCTGTGAGGCTGTCGCAGAAAATAAGTTAATTGCACAGTGACAACCAGCAGAGGGAAAAATGAATCTGAAGTGAAGCTGTCAATTACCATTCGAGAGAAAGAGAGCTTTATTGAAGTTGACAGTGGAGCTAGAATTAGCTTGTTAGAGCTTTCCCTAGTGTGTGAGAAAAACAGAGAGTTGAGAGCTTAATTGTATCAATCTCACACACCGAGATTCATTCACATCTATTTGTGAATGAATCTCGAAATCGTTTTACAGTTCACGTCCAAGCACGATGACGTTAAACTTGTGCATGTAGTCAGTCACACAGTTGCGGCTGTTGTGCATTTGTGGAGTCTAGGAGTTCTCACAGCTGGTGGTTGTGGGATTGGGTCTGTACACAAGTTGTAAGATCAAATCTTCTAGTGGAGCCTTCCGAGGTGGAAGAAGGGGAGATGTAGGACATTGAAGTCCGAACTTCCAGAAACAAATATGTTGTGTTTTGTATCGTGTTCTGTTATTCATTCAGCATTCGCTTTACTTAGCACACTCACGCATACACGTTTACAGTTCAGCACTTGCTTTACCTTAGCATACGCATAAACAGTTTAGCAATTAGCATTCTCTCATTTCATACAGCAACACACAAGCACAAGTCTAACAGATTTATGTTGTACATAAATCTGTTTGATTGGTTTTAAAATATAGGATTCAGTTCTGGTATTTTCCGCATGATTTTTAAATCATACCAGATCTGTTTCCGGTGCTCTTGTGATTATTTTTATTTGTTCAAGAACATCGAGCTATTGCAGCTCCAAGCAGCGCTGAAAATTTTAATTGCTCACTTTAAACCAGCGGCTGCTAAGTTATTTTGAAAAACAGGGACCAACATTTAATCTAGTAGCTTCCCATTTTACATCAGCATCTTCATCCCGTTCTCATTGTCATTGACTTGAATTGGCTCTAACATCTACAGCTATTAATGTGTCTCTACAACTGGAAGTCATATAAAGTGTCACAATTTTCTTTCCTAGAGCAACAAGCATTTCCCCTTTACTCACTTTTCACGAGCGCCATTTCTAAAGGTCAGATTATGGGCTTTCGTAAGCAAGTTAACCCACTGAGAGAAGATTTCATGTCAGTCTTGGTATATGTCTTAACTTGTTGATTTTCCAAACAATCCATTTGATGATTTCAAAAAAATATCATCTATACCAATAATTTCCAAAGTTTTTCCATCAGCTAGGAAGACTTTCCCGTAATCTCTACCAATGTAGTTATTGAATACGTTCTCCATGGATAGTACTAACACAGCATGCACTTCCTTAATAACAACATTGTCATTTTTCTCCGGTGATTTCCAGTTCTTATTTAGGTGACCAGTTTGACCACATCTCCAACACTATAGCTTTTCAAAATTATTTTTGTGTTTTCTATTTCTTGATTTGGATCAAGCACGCCATCGATTAGAAAAAAAAATGCACCTCCAGAGGTAGAGCACCCTAAATACTAATGTATATGAATAAAATTATGGTTCCCCCAAATGCTATAGTCTATACAAATAACAATATAAACGCATTCGGGGGCCACCTTTTATTATTCATATACATTAGTCTCTAGGAAACTCCAACTCTAGAGTCCGCTATTATCAATATTTAAACAAATCTCAATTTGGTCCTTCACCAGAATCTATCATTGAACTTTTTCAGCAAGGATTTGATACCTGACATCATTGAATTGTAGTTTTGCAGTTCGCAACTGCTCGAGGTAATCTCGACAGTTCCTCCTCCAATGCCCAGGCTTGTGGCAGTGGTGGCAAACGTCCTCAGTTTTGTCGGGCTTGGAAGCCTTTGCCTTTGACTTCTTGTTGGATTTGTCCCCTTTCGTCGGGATAGAAAACTTCTTACCATGGCGTTTGGGCCCTTTCTTCACGGAGGAAGAAAAGCCCAATAGGAGGACGGGTTTGTCCTTCTTTATGGTTCCCTCAAACACTACAAGCATGTTCACCAACTCGTCCATAGTGGCGTCTAGCTTGTTCATGTTAAATTTGACCACAAAGGGGTCGAATGCAGCAGTGAGTGAGAGGATAATCAAATCCACAGACAGCTCATGTGGAAGTACGAGCTCAAGGATCACCAAATTTTCAACGAGCTCAATCATGCGGACCCCATGCTCGTGGACCGAAGTCCCCTCACGCATGTGGTCACTCATGAGCTCCTTGACAGTAGTAAACCTCTCCGTCCGAGAGTTCTCCCCATACAGCTCTTTGAGGTGCAAGTGTATGTCACCAGCATGCTCAGCGACCTCAAATCGCCGCTGCAGTTCGTTGTACATAGAAGCCAACATGTAGGACTTAGCTTTGAGATCATGGTCCCACCATTTCTCAAGTCTCGTAAGCTCTTCAGGACTGACATCAGCGGGGGATTCCTTTGAAGGGCTTTTCTCTAGCGTGTAAAGTAGTTTCTCCGAAGCCAAGACAATCTTGAGATTGTGCAACCAATCCAGGTAGTTAGCGCCAGTTAACTTGTTGCTATCCAGTATAGAAGCGAGTGGATTTTGATCGAAGACATTTTAAGCAGTATATATCCTAAGATAAAATAGACACCCATTACTAACAATTTATAGAAATTCACTAAAACATAAAACATGGTCATTTTATTTTATGAATTATCCTTCCAATATTTTAACGATTTCATCACTCATATGAAATCGGGAAAGCCAGTTTCCTTAGCGGGTACATGGAGCCCAATCGAGAATCATAGTCCCGAATAACATCTGCCCACTATGACCCCCAAAAGGTAGAGCCCAATTGCACCGGGTGCAACCTCCATGTATTTACCTCACGTCCAGTAAGGGCCCAATAATATGACGTCTATTACTATCACGTGTCAAGATGACCCATCAATGTTGAGTCGTGATGGACGATCCCATTAATGTCCCCAATAATATGAGCCAACGTTAAAGGGAGTTCCAACCAACTGACAGCAAGTGTCAATAGAGTGTACAGCTTTCCGGCATGCATAACCCCCTGAATAATATGAGCCGAGCTATGTATGCGGGTAGCATCGACGTACACCCATTGTTGATGGAAAGTAGGAATTTTAAACAATATTTAAGTTCCCTTAGCATCATGATCTTATCGAATAAACTTTTGTTTTATGATCAATTTAGAAGCATGGAATAACATTCTCTAAGAGTGCTTCCAGGTGATTGGAGGGGCTAAGGCCCACTTAAAAACCAACATCATTAGACAAAGCAACGTCAGGAAGACTTAGTCGGTACAAGTCATTTTTAAGCTAGTCTATAAAGGACTCCCTTAGATAATGTTTTGTCACATTTCCTCATAATTATCAAACAAACTAAGTTCCTTCAATTTAATCATGAAACTTTTAATCTTGATATAAATTTTAAATCAAATTTAAAATGAGGGATTTTAATTTTGAAATTTGGTCTCATATTTTAAATCAGATTTAAACCATCATGCGGAATCAAAATCATATATCAAATCAAGATAATCATGCAATTTAATCATGCTTGACATATATAGATGATCAAATCAAATTTGATATGATTTAGAAAAATCCTATTTTAAGCATAAAATCACATTTCATAAATAAAATCACATTTTGTTAGTTTTAATTGCATCAAAACAATTATTTTTCAACCTCATGTTAATTAAAGGAAAAAGGGCAATTTTCATAAAATTTCAATTGTCCCAAAAATTAAGAAAATAATTTTGGACTCAAAATCTTGATTTTAAAATCAGAATAGACCTGTCCGGACTCAAAAATTCAAAATTTTCGAGCTGCCCGGTCAAGGTGCCCGCGGGCAATAGCGGCGGGCACCGCACATGTTCCCTGTAGTGTGCGCCATCGAGTGCCGCACAAGTGCGCATGGCACACCCGGCCATGTGCGGCAGCAAGTCCCGCACACATCACGCATGGCTGCCGAGACAAGCCCGCAAAGGATTGCCGATACATACCGCAAGCACCCGTCAAGACCTGCCGAGAGGCGCTGCGCGCATCGCGCCACACATCCCGCGATACGCACCATGATTTGCGGCACGAATCCCACCGCGATCCCCGCGCAACGTGTGTGCGGGGCTGCCGAGCGCTGGGTGCCATGGCTGCCAAGAGTCATGCAGCAGATGTGCGGCGGGCGTGCGGCGGCGGTGTGACGGTTCTCCGGCGACTAAAAAACTTTTTATTTTAATTTTTAAAACAGTTTCCTTTTGATGCAATTCCAGAACAGTTCTTGAATTATAGATCTGAACCTTGGCTCTGATACCACTGTTGACGCCCGGCGCCGGATCCAGATCGCGCTCCTGGGGCGCAGCGGAAGTTTCAAAATTTTGTTCCCAGGGTCGCTAATACAAGTGTAGTTCTGGAAATATAAACAATTTAAAACACAAACATTAAACAACAGGTATTTATATTGTTACCTGTCTGGCGACTAGGCGCCTGGCTCCGACTATTTCTCCAATGGAAATAGCACTTCTTTGGTTGCTTCTAATCCGGTCCATGACCGGTTCCAATTCCTTCGCTGGAATGCACTAGAACCCCAACGAATATTTCGCGAGCAGAATCTCCTCGCCGGGACGATCGCAGCGAAGTGTGGTGGCGGCGGCGGGCGACGGCGCGACGGCGGGAGAAGGGAGAGAGGGGTGAGGGGAGGGTTTGCTGAACAGCTTTTGGTGCGAGTAAAATGAATACACAGGGCCCCTATTTATAGATTTTTCATGGGTTGAACCAAGTTAATGGGCTTGGGTTGGGCCCATGCCCAGGTGAACATTGGTTTCAAGTCCATCATTGTGGATTCATCATATTCCTGATCGACGATCAGATCTGACTGATCTACTCAGTTTACAAAACTGAACATTATGATGTGAAAACAATTTTTCAGACCACCTAATCCAAAATAGCAGTTAGGCCCCTATAAACTTTAAGGATAGTCATACTTGTCCAATCTTTAACGAAATCTCATTTCCACCCCCAATTATTTTAGGAAGTTACACTTCTATCCTTCCTCCTACTATACTTAACAAATTGAGCTCAAATTCCTTTTCTGCACGGGAATTGATAAACCAGTACATGTGTGACCCTCAATAGTTCAGGGATACAGCTAGTCGTGGGCTCACAACTCATTGTGAATCAGAAAACATATTTTTTGATCTACCCATCGGACCATGATAAAGCACCTAGCTACATCGCCCCATGATCTCCTAGGTATCACATAGTGCCTGCAAGAACCAGTCGGTCATGGTTAGCGTATAGTACAGTCCTTTCATCTCATATATCCCGATCGAATCAACGACCATTGATAAATCGAGAGTCGTTAGAGATTCGATAGCCATGCATACATTTTGGAGATCAGAATAGCGACATCGCGAGTGCTACTAGGTAAACTCATTTACACTAAAGCACAAGAGTACTGTGGCCAGAGATTTGTCACAATATTATCTCCTCAGATAGCATAGGATATCCACGCACTAGGGCGAGCGATGAATCCTCGACAACAAAGTATCGACCCCCACATGCTTCGTGACCTCACCCAATCTCGATACCTGATGACCCTCACGGAGTCGGTAAACGAGTCAAAGTGAGTCGACTAATCATGTAGAGTCTCAATGATGTTTCGAGTAGTAAGGACTAATTCATACAACCAAGATCTCGGACTCTCCACTCGACAAATGGTAACCACTTGGAGAATCCGAACGAGGGTAGTTCAATAGTTCGCCAAGCAAACCATCCATCTGCATGCTCAGAACATCACAATGTTCCCTACCAATGAAACGTGGTACTTCACATCGCAGATGCTAGTCTCAAACTCGGGCGGCCTTATCCTCATTTTGATGGCCCAATCGACTATGAACAAGTTTAGAATACACAGTGACTATTAGATGTATTTCATGATAGCCATCATATCCACTATCACATCCAACATACACTATGGTGTATTCTAGATCTTTGTCCAACACAATTGTTAACATTATAATAAAACGGTGATAAAGAATGCCATATAAAATGTGAATTTCATAAACAAAAATTGTTTTACACAAAGAGTCATCAAAAATCCACACGCCACAAGTTGGCTAGTTGGGCACCTACTCTAACAGAGCCCATGAATTTTCTCTATTTATATGACACCTTTAGGGGCTATTTAGGAAGAGAGCTTGATAATTGATCCTACAAACCCTACAACTCAAAAGCCCTAGTCGCCGCCCTCCCCTCTCACGCCTCCCACACTGTCGCCATCGCCGCTCCTTTTCGCTGCTGTTGTTGCATCTCTTTTACGTGCGATTAGTCGTGGATTATATGTTCGTGACACCTTGCTGAACTTTCTAGTGTAAGTCATCAAGGGAATTGGTTTGTGAAGCCCGAGCCCAAGGGGTCACGGATTTCGGGTGAATTAAGATTTGAAAGTAAAAAAAGGGCTGAATGACAATATCTTATAAGCTGTATTTCTTATAACTTAGAAAAATTTCGAAACACAAAACACAAGACTGACATACACACGTTCGGCGCCAAGTACTGAAATTTTGCGGAAAACATATTTCATATATACACTGCGAATGCGATATTACAACATCTGAAATTCTATATGAATTTACTACTGTTGCAATAGATCTAATACAGATGTCTAAGATAAAAGACAACAACAGCTCGACACGGAAAATGCTGTCCATAGATAAACACTTCACCACCCAGCTGTCTCAGCTTCCACCTTCAGCTTGTCCCTTAACTGTCTCACCTGCACCATTTTAAAAGCTAATGAGCCTAGGGGCTCAGCAAGTAAAATCTGAGTAATAACAAAGTCATTTAACGCAGACAGACATCTGAACATTTACATAACTGAGTTTAAAGGAACTTCATTTAAACATAAACATTTTTTCGTAAACTTTCTTAAAATTTCTTTCTTGAACTTTCTTTCATAACTTGGATGCGGGGACAATAACCCAGATCCCTTCATTTAATTTATTGTACTTTATAATTTATGGCTTAGAAGCTCTCCTTAGGTCTGTTATGCACTTGATCAAATGACTTCTGATATCAGTTCTAGCATATAGCTCATTGTGAAAGGGCAATCGACACTCTCGACAACTGCTCACCCTTCCTTTATGAAAGGGCAACTGACATCTGGACAGCTGCTCACCCTTCCGTTATGACTATATGTTATCTATGCCATAAATCCTTAAAAATAAGCTTTCATTCCTTTAAACTCCTTTCTTTCGAAATCTTCTTTTGAAATCTCCTTTGAAATCTCACTGGGTTCGCTTCTTTTAAAACTTGCTTCCCATTTTAAAACTTACTGAGTATCAGATTGTACTACTGGAAAATGATCGCTGAAATGCGAACAGATTTCTCTATAGGAAACTGTACTGGAAAGCAAAACAGATCTCGATTGTGAAAAATAAATTCGTTGAAAAAGATGTCGTTGGTCAACTCAGATGTCAACGTAGGAATAGTGTTTAGAAAAGAAACAGATGTATGATTATAGAATAGTAAAACTAGCGTGAAAAAGATATGTCCAACGGAATAGTGTTTAGGAATAAAACAGCTGCAACTTGGTCAACTCATATGTCAACGCAACTAAGTTGGTCTACTAAGATGTCAATGAATCATCGCAAGCGACTCAGCAGTGAAGTATTTAATACTGTGAAATCTGACCAAAATCTGATGTGTAACGAAAACACCAACTGAAATGAAAACATCTGTTTTTAAATATGAAATTTAGTCGCTATCATAGAAACAAAGTCTGAATAAGAACTTGATGCTGCAACATCATGAACGACATCTAAGATACCAGTTCTGCCTATCAAACCAGACTTAGTTTCTGATTCGAATAGCATCTCTGATTACATAGAGTCAAATTTTCAAATGTTACCATTCACCATAAAGAAGAACATTCATGAACATACGTTACTCAAATCTGAACTCCTCAATACTTTTAAACATCCTTAACTTTCTTAAAACATTCTGAAAAACTTTGGAAGAAGAAGACATAAATTTGAACCCAATCTTTCTTTTCTTTAAACATTCGTAAAACTTCTTTGAACATAAACTTAAACATAACTTGAACATACAGGCAAGCAGATCCATAAAATGAGAAAAATCAATATATGCTTCAATTGGTGTAGCAAGGATCAGCTTTTACTTGCCTTTGAACTGATCTTTACAACGACAGTTAGTTCCTGCAGTGTTCCTCCTCCTCAAGCAATCACACGAGCTCCTTTGGAAATATTTGAGAGAAATACAAAAGAGTTTTCTTTTTGTAAGTGAAAATGAACGTTTCATTCTAAGCAAGTATTTGTATGGGAGGGATTAGTGGCAGGTGAGGTGTAATCATCAAGCAGGACACACCTTACCTAAAGTTATGAATTTTAGTAAAATTTCCCTCTCAATATTTTATTTTGCAAATCTACTAAACCCTTCTTAAAAGAAACCATTTTGTTCTCCTTAAAAATTATTTTCAACAGCTTTCTAAAATTTGCTCGTGTATTGCACTTGGAGTGACATCTGCTGGAACTTGCTGCGTCGTACCTCATTTCTGAAATTAATAAAATCAGCTTATGCTTAACATTTAAAATGCCATTTTTGACCCTTTGAATAAATAAGATTTATATATATGGTCCTATGGATTTTTGGGGTGTTACAACTCTACCCTCCTTACTGAAATTTCGTCCTTGAAATTTACTTACCAAACAGATATGGGTAAAGGTTAAGCATATCAGCTTCTGTCTCCCATGTAGCTTCTCGCTCAGATTGGTTAGTCCATTGTATCTTAACCATAGGAATACTACGGTTTCTTAGCTTTCTAACTTCTCGAAGAAGAATCTTCTCTTGTCTCTCCTCGTAACTTAAATCTGGTGCTAACTGGATTGGATCGTTGTGAGGATTGAGAATTCGAAATAGTGATTAATCGGATTGGTATAGGATTAGTCATGAGATTTTGTAATTTCGAATTTTCAGATTTCAGATTTGAGACTTTACATTTTGGTGAAGTCTGGTTGATGATTTTCGGATTCCTCCTTGAGATGTTGTGCTTCGAGTTGTAAGCTTCTTTCTAGTGAAATCTGTTTGAGAAATGGAGTTGAATTGGTGAAATGGTGAATGAAATCTGATTCCCCGGTGTTTGCATGTGTTGTCGCTATTAGGTAGTGGAACGATGTCGTTTTAGCGAGATCTGCTTGCATAGGTTATCGGGTGAGGTCTGATGGTTGATTGTGGCGCGAAGATGAAACGCTGTCGTTGCGGGTGAGATCTGAGCGTTTGTGTGAATTGCCGCGAACACATGATGAAACACTGTAGTTTTGGTGAGATCTGGTGATCGAGTCTAGCGCTCGGTGTTAAGCGCTGTCATTTTGGTGTATTTGGATGTCTCGTAGCGCGAGGGATCTGTTGGTTTAGCGAGCGCAAGCAAGGATTCATGAGAAGAGGGCACGTGGCAGTCAATCGATGAGTTGACCGCTGGTGAGAGATCTGTTGAATTGAAGAGAGCGTTAGCGTTGTATCAGACTTGTGCAGTGCGACGTCGTTCCATTAAGTTTTTGCGTCGTCGTTTTGAATTGTGAACACTCAGAGTGTTTTGAATTGCACGAACGAAGAAATCTGATTAGGTAACGCTGGTGCATTTCAGACTTCACGCGTGCGGCGTCGTTTAGTTAGCGCGCAGGCATTTAACGTAAGCGCTGGAATCTGTTGTGTTAAGCGATGCATCGAGAAGTCTATTTAGCACCTGGAAGAGAAGCATGAATCTGTTTTCGTCGGTGATTGGCTTGTCCAGTAGCGTTTAAATTGGGGAATTAAATATAAGTGTTGGACAACACTTAGAATATTTGAGACACCGATATTTCTCTATTTTTCTCCCGACATTCTTGAAACCCTCATCTTAGCTACTGTTCACCCGAACATTTCTTCCCTAAATTCCTGTCGATTCCAGCCTTTGTTTTCGATGGTTTAGGTGGCGCTGAAATCCCTGAGACTTACTCTTTCGAGTGATACTAGCTAGGAAGCTAGAGGCAACGATTTGAGGGATCCCTAAGGATCTGCGTGCTCATGAAAGTTTCTCTACCGTTGAAAAAAATCTGTCTTCAGCTCTTTTGAGCTTTTGGGTGAGCATTTCTTGCTGATTTGAGCTCGGTACTTGTTGTTAATACCTGCGTGAGTATATGGAGCGAGAGTTGAGTTCTGGCCGTAGGTGTTGCAATGTATAAGTCCAGATTTGTTTCGTATGTTAGTTGATTTTTGAGACTCTGTCACAGATTTGAGATTTCCAGTAGCCTTCTGTCGTGAATTCCGAGGTCAGGAGGAAGCTGATTTGCGCGTGTTGAGGATCGCCGTGCTTTTGAGGGATCTGTTGGCTTTAACCGTGAACTTGCAGCATCTGGTGAAATCTGTGAGATAGTTTTAAGCTGCTGAAGGTACGAATTTGAGCAATTCTGGACAGCTTTGATGCATGATCATGTGTATATTTCAGGCTGTGAAATCTGGTTGATTTTGATGGCTGTATTTGCGTGAGCAGAATGTGTTTTATTTATTGATTTATGTTCTGTTTCACGTACTGTGACTTGTATGCATTGAGCATTGATTTCTAATGTCATACATGCATACATCTTGAGCCTGATGTTACAGATTGATTGATGACCGGATTGAGAGCCACGTTGTGACTGGCCGACAGATGTGTCGTGCCCGAAAAGTCTAACGCTATCATCGGAGTGGTGACTGCCGGATTCGAGTGTCTACCATCGATCTGTGATGGGCTGACGGGCCCCAATGATCACGGACTGATGATTTTCACCGACCAATTGGTTGTGCATGGTATAGAGGCCGCTTGAGATGATTTACCAGTCGATATGCTGGTCTAGATATCCAATCTTGATAGCCCTCATGCATTTCATAGCATTGATTTATAGCATGTTGCATGATTAGCTGTTTTGATGGCTCTTAGTACTCAGGCTTGACCTCGTATTTCTTTTCCTACTTTTTTGTTGTTTGGGTCTGCGTTGCCCATTTCAGGATCTTCAGGTAACCAGGCTGGACCGAGTGGAGCGCCAGCTGGTCGATCCCCTTGCCCTTGAGTCCTAGTTTATTTTATTATGTATTGAACCGGGGGATGCCCCGTGTTTTTATGTATTGGGGATCTATTTTTAATTTGAGTTATTGATGTTACCTGTATTGTATGAGTTTGAGTTAACTCATATTTTGAGTATTGATATTTTGAATGTATGTTTTGAGTTCAGGCCCATTTGTTTTCAAAAAATTTTTAAGCCGGAGTTTATGTTTCCATGATTATGTGCTTTATTGTGGATAATTAGCACGGGGCCTGACATTTTTGGTATCAGAGCTTAAATTGGGATAAGCTCGTTCTCCTTTGATCACACTCGAGTCTAGGCACAGAGTTTGAATTTGATTTTGATTGACTCTATGGCTTACATGATTCATTTACCCTGAGATTGTGTAGATGCCGTCGAGGAGAGGTAGAGGTAGGACTGTTAGACGTTCCGCTGAGGGGTCTAGGGCCTCGGTTAGTGAAGAGGGTGTTCAGCAGGTTGAGGATGTGACGAGACAGATAGGAGGGATGGAGTTAGTTCTAGCAATATTTCGGCCGACGACTGGACGTGTTTTTCAGCCTGCACTTGACATGTCGCACTCGTTTTAGTCTCCTCAAGGATCGCAGCAATCGAATTGCCAGAGGTATAGGCCTCGAGGGAAACAGTTTAAGAAGCGATCAAACTCGAGTTCTTCGGCTTCAGTGAGTTCTGGTGGCAGTGGCTCCGGAGGAGGAGTGACTTGCGGACAGTGCGGAGGGAAGCACATGACTTCGCATTGTCGTGGGGTGCAAGGTAATTGCCATAAATGTGGACAGCCTGGACATTTTCGGAGAGTGTGTCCTTTGGTGAGGGGACAGTCTTCGGTTCCTTTGCAGCAGGCCCAGGTGGATACTCAGACAAGAAAGCAGGCTGAGGAGACGCCTGATATAGTTATCACAAGTACATGTTCTATCCTTGATTTTCCTGCGAGAATTTTATTCGATACAGGAGCGTCACACTCTTTTGTTTCTGAGTTGTTTGTATATGAGCATGGGTTGAGTTCTTCCCCATTGTGTGACGTTGTCTCTGTGTCTACCCCTGCTGGTGTGAGTCTGTGGTCCCGTGAAGTGGTGTTGGATTGTGTGCTTCGATTTGATGAGCATGTTTTGGTGTCCAATCTGATTGTTTTGGGAATTAGAGATTTTGACTGCACCTTGGGAATGGATGTATTATCTAGCTATAAGGCTACTGTAGATTGTTTTCATGGTGTGGTGAGATTTCGCCCTGATTCACGTGAGAAGTGGGATTTCTATGGTGCTGATTCACGCTCGAAGATTCCACTGGTGTCCACCATGGAGATGTTTAGCCTGATATCGCTGGATAATGCTGGATTCATGATTTATGCGCTTGATGTTTCCCAAGAGCCCAGATTGGAGTTGAGCGATATTCTGATCGTCCGAGAGTTTCCCGACGTGTTTCCGGATGAGAATCCTGGATTCCCTCCTAAGCGTGAGATCGACTTCAGTATCGAATTGGTGCCCGGTACAACCCCGATTTCTAGAGCTCCGTATCGGTTGGCGCCATCAGAGTTGAAAGAGCTCAAGGATCAGTTGAGAGACCTCTTGGAGAAAGGCTTCATCAGACTGAGTATGTCGCCTTGGGGAGCTCCGATTCATTTCATGAAGAAGAAAGAGGGGTCTATGAGGATGTGTGTGGATTTCAGACAGTTTAACAAAGCGACGGTGAAGAACAAGTATCCTTTGCCGAGGATTGATGACTTGTTCGATCAGTTGCAAGGATCGGTCGTATACTCGAAGATTGATTTGCGATCTGGCTATCACCAGTTGCGGATTAGAGACGCTGATGTGGCGAAGACAGCTCTCCGGATGAGATATGGGCATTATGAGTTTCTTGTCATGCCGTTTGGGTTGACGAATGCCCTAGCTGTTTTCATGGATTTCATGAATCGCGTCTTTAGCGAGTACATCGATAGGTTCGTGATCGTCTTCATAGAAACATCTTAGTGTATTAGAGGAGCATGAGAGAGCATAAGGAGCATCTCAGATTGGTGTTGCAGAGATTGAGAGACTCGCAGTTGTACGCCAAATTCAGCAAGTGTGAATTTTGGCTTGATCTAATTATCTTTTTGGGTCATGTGATTTCTGCGCAAGGAATTCCGGTGGATCCGAGTAAGGTCGAAGCAGTTCTTAACTGGGAGCGACCTAGGAATGTTTCTGAGATACGTAGCTTTTTGGGATTGGCTGGCTATTACAGGCGTTTTATCGAGAAGTTCTCTTCGATAGCCAGGCCGATGACTCAGTTCACTCAGAAGGATCGGAAGTTCGTTTGGACTGACGAGTGCGAGTAAAGTTTTTAGACGTTGAAGGAAAAGTTGACTACTGCTCCTGTTTTCGCTCTACCGTCTGGATCTGGAGGATTTGTGGTATGCTCCGATGCTTCTCTCAATGGCTTGGGATGTGTTCTGATGCAGAACGGGTATGTGATTGCGTATGCGTCTCGACAGTTGAAGCCTCACGAGACGAGGTACCCCGTTCACGATTTGGAGTTGGCTGCGATAGTGTTTGCCTTGAGGATTTGGCGCCACTATCTGTATGGTGAAGAATTTGTGGTGTACACCGACCACAAGAGCCTGAAATATATCTTCACGCAGTCAGACTTGAATATGAGGCAACGAAGTTGGATGGAATTGCTCAAAGACTTTAACTGTGAGATTCGGTATCAGCCTGGGCGGATGAACTCGGTTGCCGATGCCTTGAGTAGGAATACCCAGCCTGCGATGCTTTCGTTTTTTAGTGTCTCGAAAGTCTACGAGCAGTTGAGTACTTTTGGTTGGCGATTTCATCCGGGTGATCAATACTTCATGGTTTCTTCGATTCAGGTAGAACCGCAGATTGTGAGCGACGTCAAGGAGGCGCAGAAGACTGATCCATATATTCATGAGTTGAAGATTAAAGCCCGAAGTGGTCAGTCTGATGATTTTTCTGTTGCTTCTGATGGATGTTTGAGATTTCGAGAAAGATTAGTGGTTCCGAACCTGATTGATTTGAAGGAGACCATTCTGAATGAAGCGCATTGTAGTCGGTACAGTGTGCATCCGGGCGAGAGGAAGATGTACCATGCCTTGAAGTCTCACTACTGGTGGGAAGGCATGAAGAGCGACATCTCTGGTTTTGTTGCTAGATTTCTGAATTTCCAGCAGGTCAAGGCTGAGAGGATGAGACCTGGCGGATTGTTGCGGAGTTTGGAGGTGCCCCAATGGAATTGGGAGCACATCGCCATGGATTTTGTGACTCATCTACCTCGGTCGAGTAGGGGATGCGATGCGATTTCTGTGGTGATTGATAGATTTTCGAAGTCAGCCCATTTCATTCCCTATGATGTGAGGTGTTCCGATGAAGAAGATGGCGAAGTTTTACATCGACCATGTGGTTAGATTGCATGGAGTTCCTGTTTCGATAGTGTCTGACAGAGATCCAAGATTCACTTCTCGTTTTTGGAAGAGTCTGCAAGCAGCGATGGGTGTTGGGAAGAAGTTGGTGAGAGACAGCTTTCTACCCCTGAGTTTGTGCAGCACATGAAGGATCAGATTGATTTGATTCGGATTATAATGAAAGCTGCTCAGGACCGTTTCTCTAGCTATGCTAACAAAAGACGCAGACCTTTGGAATTTGAGGTTGGCGATCGAGTATTTCTCAAAGTTTATCCTTTCAAGAGCGTGATGCGATTCAGATTTAAAGGCAAATTAGCTCCTAGATTCGTTGGTCCCTTTGAGATCGTTGAACGGATTGGACAGTTGGCTTATAGATTGAGGTTGCCTGACGAGTGAGCAGCGATACGTGACGTTTTACATGTGTCAATGTTGAGAAAATATGAGCCAGATACTTCCCATGTTTTGAGAACCGACGAAGTTGAGCTGGATTCTGCCTTGAGCTATGTCGAATATCCAGTGCAGATTCTGGATCGGAAGGAGAAGCAGCTGAGGAACAAGATAATTCCGTTGGTGATGGTCCAATGGAGTAAGCATGGCCGAGAAGAAGCTACCTGGGAGGTTGAGGACAAGATGAGACAAGACCGGCCTCATCTGTTTGAGAACTGACTGTGAGAATTCCAGGTAATTTCTAAGCTTTGATTCGAGCTTGTTTAGATGTTTGTGTTGATTTGAATGCTTTGATTATTTTTCTTCCCTGAGTTTGCCTTTGATTTTTGAGGACGAAATCTCTTAAGGTGGGGAGAATGTGAGGATTGAGAATTCGAAATAGTGATTAATCGGATTGGTATAGGATTAGTCATGAGATTTGTAATTTCGAATTTTCAGATTTCAGATTTCAGACTTTACATTTTGGTGAAGTCTGGTTGATGATTTTCGGATTCCTCCTTGAGATGTTGTGCTTCGAGTTGTAAGCTTCTTTCGAGTGAAATCTATTTGAGAAATGGAGTTGAATTGGTGAAATGGGTAATGAAATCTGATTCCCCGGTGTTTGCATGTGTTGTCTCTATTAGGTAGTGGAACGAGGTCGTTTTAGCTAGATCTGCTCGTGGAGGCTATCGAGTGAGGTCTGATGGTTGATTGTGGCGCGGAGATGAAACGCTGCCATTGTGGGTGAGATCTGAGCGTTTGTGTAAATTGCCGCGAACACATGACGAAACACTGTCGTTTTGGTGAGATCTGGTGATCGAGTCTAGCGCTCGGTGTTAAGCGCTGTCGTTTTGGTGTATTTGTATGTCTCGTAGTGCGAGGGATCTGTTGGTTTAGCGAGCGCAAGCGAGGATTCATGAGAAGAGGGCACGTGGCAGTCAACCGATGAGTTGACCGCTGGTGAGAGATCTGTTGAATTGAAGGGAGCGTTAGCGTTGTATCAGACTTGTGCAGTGCGACGTCGTTCCATTAAGTTGCTGCGTCGTCGTTTTGAATTGTGAACGCTCAGAGTGTTTTGAATTGCACGAACGAAGAAATCTGATTAGGTAACGCTGGTGCATTTCAGACTTCCCGCGTGCGGCGTCGTTTAGTTAGCATGCAGGCATTTAACATAAGCGCTTGAATCTATTATGTTAAGCGATGCATCGAGAAGTGATGGATCTGGATAACAGATCCAGATCTGAGTTTTGAATTACACAAAACCTGTTATTGTGTTTCTAACATTTCTACGTATTGTACAGATTAACAGAAGATATCTAAAGAAGAGCTGGAATAAGACTTGAGAAATCTGGATCAACAACTTAGACGTAATGGCTGGATTAGCAATTGAGACGTCCAAAGTTGTGCCAGCTGATCGTAATCAGGCAAAAGCCAAGTTGAACAGAGATGCTTACGTGGACAGCTTCCCTTACGTGGAATCCTACGTGGACATCAATCCTTACGTGGAGTCCAGCATGGACAGATTTGCTTATAGGGGAGTCCAGCTGTACTCACTGTTTCAGTAGTGAAGAAAAGATGTATCAGCCGTAGCGCTAAACAGAAGATGCAATCAGCTGTTGCAAGCATTCATCAGTTTCAAGCAATCAGCTGTTGCAAACAGAAGTCAAGACCAGCAGTTGATACAACAGATGGATCAGCTGGAGTAGTTGGACCAGCTGGTGCGCAGAGAACGATCAGCTGGAAGCAGATGAGAGAAGTCAGCTGTAAGCAGATGTCGACCAGATCAGACGCAAAAGAGGAATCTGAATCAGATGTGGAGCAGCTGATTCAGATGTTGGATTAAATATATTCAGATGCTGTCCAGACGATGTTAATCAGCTGTTGTGCAAATGTAAATGAATCAGACGTCGATGTGAAGAGGAATCGAATCAGCTGATGAAGATGATTCAGGCGTAGCTCTAAGGAAAATATTAATCAGACGTTTCATGAAGAAAAGATGAAACAGCTGGTGCGCAAGGACGTAAACAACTCAGGAGTTGAATCAGCTGTTGAAGAAGTAAACGAACCAGATGTTGTTGTTGACATATCAGATGTTGATCAATAGAGGCGAATCAGCTGTTGGAACAACGAACAGCAAAACAGCTGATGAGATATACGAAGAGAACCAACAGCTAATGAGCGATACGAAGAAAACCAACAGCAGAGCGAACAGTTGTTGAACAATTTGCTGGTATACATTCACAGACGCAATCAACCGCTTAAATGGAAAGAATCAATGGTAAATTGAGTCGTGCAAATGCCTTAATTTGAGGGGACAAGATTAGTACTATTATGGGAATTAGTACAATATACAGAGGATGGTTGCACATATTTGGGAAGACGACGATTTAGCCGTAACAAGCGCAGAAGGGATTTGAATCTACTCTAACGGCTATATCTTTGGAGAGAAGCTTTATATACAAGGAGATTTGAAGAAATCGATGATGTTGATGCTGATGCTAGTGTGAAAGACAAAAACAGAGAAAATTACAGAGGAAGAAAACAGAAAGATGAAGCAGTCGACCATCATTAGAGAGGAGCTTATTACAGTGTCGACTGCTGAGTCTTCATCAGCTCTTTAGGAGCATTTTCCCAGTGTGTGAGATTTATTATTTAGAGAGTTGAGCGTTCACTGTAAAATCTCACACACACAGATTCACTTGCATATTTTGAGAGATGTGCGAAATTGCTTAGCGAGTGAATCACAACCCAAAAATCAGATCCCGTCCAAGCACGAAGACGTTAAACTCTGTGTCTGTAGCCTTTCTCACAAAGTCGTAAAACAAGTGAGTGACACAGCTGAGGGCTGGTGTAGAGTCTAGGAGTTCACCTGGAGCGAGGCTTGGTGATTGGGTCTGCGGATCAAATTCTTCTAGTGGAACCTTCCCGTGGTGGAATAAGGGGAGACGTAGGATATTTATATCCGAACTTCCAGAAACAAATATCAGTGTATTGTATTCTTTATGATTTCAGTATTCCGCATACGCATTTAATATTAGCACGCACGTACACTTCAGTTGCACACACAGTAGTCGAACAGATTTCTGTAAACAGAAATCTGTTTGTGTTGAGTTTTAAAATTAGGATCCAGTTCTGGTGTTTTCCGCATGTTTTTATTACATACCAGATCTATCTCCGGTGCTCTGTTTAATGTTCAAGAACCCGAGGTATTGCACCTCTCTTTAGCAGCGCAAAATTTAAATTATCAATAGCAGCGCTCTCTTTTTACTTTTATTGGATCAGATCTCTCGGTTTTGCGTTGATTAGTTTAGCTCTCGGGTGATATCTGATCCTTCGGTCCTAACAGGAAGTCTGTTTAGCGCCTGGAAGAGAAGCAGGAATCTGTTTTCGTCGGTGATTGGCTTGTCCAGTAGCGTTTAAATTGGGGAATTAAATATAAGTGTTGTACAACACTTAGAATATTTGAGACACCGATATTTCTCTGTTTTTCTCCCGACATTCTTGAAACCCTCGTCTTAGCTACTGTTCACCAGAAAGTTTCTTCCCTAAAGTCCTATCGATTCCAGCCTTTGTTTTCAACGGTTTAGGTGGCACTGAACTCCCTGAGACTTGCTCTTTCGATTGATACTAGCTAGGAAGCTAGAGGCAACGATTTGAGGGATCCCTAAGGATCTACGTGCACGTGAAAGTTTCTCTACCGTTGAACAGAATCTGTATTCAGCTCTTTTGAGCTTTTGGGTGAGCATTTCTTGCTGATTTGAGCTCGGTACTTGTTGTTAATACCTGCGTGAGTATATGGAGCGAGAGTTGAGTTCTGGCCGTAGGTGTTCCAATGTATAAGTCCAGATTTGTGTCGTATGTTAGTTGATTTTCGAGGCTCTGTACAGATTTGAGATTTCTAGTAGCCTTCTGCCGTGAATTCCGAGGTCAAGAGGAAGCTGATTTGCGCGTGTTGAGGTTCGCCGTGCTTTTGAGGGATCTGTTCGCTTTAACCGTGAACTTGCAGCGTCTGGTGAAATCTGTGAGATAGTTTTAAGCTGCTGAAGGTACGAATTTGAGCAATTCTGGACAGCTTTGATGCATGAGCATGTGTATATTTCAGGCTGTGAAATCTGGTTGATTTTGATGGCTGTATTTGCGTGAGCAGAATGTGTTTTATTGATTGATTTATGTTCTTTTTCACGTACTGTGACTTGTATGCATTGAGCATTGATTTCTGAATGTCATACATGCATACATCTTTATGTTACAGATTGATTGATGACCTGATTGAGAGCCACGTTGTGACTGGCCGACAGATGTGTCGTGCCCGAAAAGTCCAACGCTATCATCGGAGTGGTGATTGTCGGATTCGAGTGTCTACCACCAAGCTGTGATGGGCTGACGGGCCGCGATGATCACGGACTGATGATTTCCACCGGCCGATTGGCTGTGCATGGTATAGAGGCCGCTTGAGATGATTTGCCAGTCGATATGCTGGTCTAGCTATCCGATCCTTGATAGCCCTCATGAATTTCATAGCATTGATTTATAGCATGTTGCATGATTAGCTGTTTTGATGGCTCTACTGAGGCTTGACCTCATATTTCTTTTCCTGCTTTTGTGTTGTTTGGGTCTACGTTGCCCATTTGCAGGATCTTCAGGTACCAGGCTGGACCGAGTGGAGGCCAGCTGGTCGATCCCCTTGCCATTGAGTCCCAGTTTATTTTATTATGTATTGAACCGGGGGATGCCCCGTGTTTTTATGTATTGGGGTTCTATTTCTGATTTGAGTGATTGATGTTACCTGTATTGTATGAGTTTGAGTTAACTCATATTTTGAGTATTGATATTTTGAATGTATGTTTTGAGTTCAGGCCCATTTTATTTCAAAAAATTTTTAAGCCCGATTTTACGCTTCTTTGATTATGTTCTTTATTGTGAGTAATTAGCACGGGTCCTGACACTCGTGGCTTAGCACATGCGAAGGGTTATGAATATACTTCCTCAAAGCTGAAACATGTAAAACGCTATACACTGACGACAAATGCGGGGGAAGTGCTAAACGATATGCTAACGTTCCTAATCTTTCTAAAATCTCATAAGGTCAGATATATCTTGGACTCAGCTTTCCTTTCTTCCCGAAATGCATAACTCCATTCATTGGAGCAATTCTAAAAAATACGTGATCACCGATATCAAAACTCAGCTCTCTCCTCCTATTATCTGCGTAACTATTCTGCTAGCTTTGGGCAGCTTTCATTCGTTCTTTAATCTTTCTAACAGATTCCGCCGTTTTCTCTACCACATCTGGTCCTAGACCAGCTCTTTCCCCTACTTCATCTCAGTGGAGAGGTGTTCTACATTTGCATCCATAGAGAGCTTCATATGGAGCCATCTGGATAGAAGCTTGAAAACTGTTGTTGTATGCAAATTCTACCAATGGTAACTTCATATGAAAAATCCACAATACATGCTCTGAGAAATTCTTCTAAAATCTGAATCACCCTTTCTGATTGACCATCTGTCTGGGGGTGAAAGGTTGTGCTAAAGGTCAACTTCGTACCCACAGCTCTATGCAAACTTTTCCAGAATGCTGATGTAAACTTCGGATCTCTTCCGATACTATGGATACTGGAACACCATGCAACCTTACTATTCCTTTACATACAAATCTGCATACCTGCTCACATCGTATGTTGTCTTAACTGGTAAGAAGTGAGCAGACTTAGTGAGTCTATCTATTATAACCCAAATAGAGTTATATCCTTGAACAGTCTTGGGTAGACCAACTACAAAATCCATCGCTATACACTCCCACTTCCATTCTGGAATAGGCAGTGGCTTCAATAATCCTGCTGGTCTTTGGTGTTCAGCTTTCACCAATTGACAAGTCAAACACTTAGAGACAAATCTAGCAATGTCTTTTTTCATTCCTGGCAACCAATACAACTTCTGGAGGTCCTTATACATCTTGGAACTTCCCGGATGTACAGAATATGGGGCTGTATGGGCCTCTGTCAAAAGATCTGATCTCAAGGTGTCTACTTGGGGCACCCAGATTCTTCCCAGATACCTAATTATTCCTTCTTCATAAAATTAGAGGTTGTTACCTCTCTCTTTATCTTGTTTAACCCACTTCTGGAGTTGTTCATCTTTTGGTTGTCCCTCACGAATCTGATCTATCAGATTAACCTTATAGAGAGATCTGCCAAAACCATAGTGCTACCACTGGGCACTATTTCTATTCCAGACTTCTCAATATCATACGCCAATGGTCTCTGGACAAAGATCTGAGCTAATCCAACAGACTTCCTACTCAAGGCATCTGCCACCACATTGGCTTTTCCTGGTTGATAGCTGATTGTGCAATCGTAATCTTTTACTAGCTCTAACCATCCCCTATGCCTCATATTAAGTTTCTTCTGGGTGTAGAAATACTTGAAACTCTTGTCAGTGAATATTTCACACTTCTCCCCATAAAGATAATGTCTCCAAATCTTAAGGGCAAATACTACAGCTACCAGCTCTAATTCATGCGTAGGATAATTCTTCTCATGATTCTTAAGTTGTCTGGAAGCATAGGAAATCACTCTACGGTCTTGCATCAGTACAACACCTAGACCCATCTTAGACGCATCCGTATAGATGACAAACTTTCCTTGATCGGACGGCATGGTTAGCACAGGGGCTTCTATCAGCGCTTGCTTCAACTTGTCAAAGCTGATTTGACATTCTGGAGTCCCTTCATACTTAACCAGCTTTCTTGTCAGCGAGGTCAAGGGAACAACTATCTTGGAAAATCCTTGGATAAATCGCCTATAATATCCGGCTAAACCCAATAAACTCCTTATCTCTAAAACAGATCTTGGTACTGGTCGGACGGCATGGTTAGCACAGGGGCTTCTATCAGCGCTTGCTTCAACTTGTCAAAGCTGATTTGACATTCTGGAGTCCCTTCATACTTAACCAGCTTTCTTGTCAGCGAGGTCAAGGGAACAACTATCTTGGAAAATCCTTGGATAAATCGCCTATAATATCCGGCTAAACCCAATAAACTCCTTATCTCTAAAACAGATCTTGGTACTGGCCAGTCACGAACAGCTTCTACCTTAGCTGGGTCAACTTCTAATCCATCCTTAGATATAATATGGCCAAAGAAAGCTACTTTCTCTAACCAGAAGTCACACTTGCTAAATTTAGCAAACAACTGCTTATTCTTCAACACTCGAAGCACTGTCCTCAAATGGTCGACATGCTCAAATCTGGTCTCAGAATATACTAAGATGTCATCTATGAACACAACTACAATTTGGTCCAGGAATGGTTGGAAAAATCTATTCATTAAATCCATGAAAGTTGATGGAGCATTCGTAAGTCCAAAAGGCATTACTAAGAACTCATAGTGACCATAACGAGTTCTGAAGGCTGTATTATATATATCTGATGCCTTAATCTTTAACTGGTGGTAACGAGATCTCAAGTCAATCTTGGAAAAGACTACTGATCCTTTTAACTGGTCAAAAAGATCTTCAATCCTGGGAAGGGGATATTTATTCTTAATGGTCAACTTATTCAGCTCCCGATAATCTATACACAACCTTAGACTTCCATCTTTCTTCTTAACGAAAAGAACAGGGGCTCCCCAGGGGGAAGTACTTGGTCTCAGAAATACTTTATCCAACAGATCTTGTATCTGTTCCTTCAATTCCTTCATCTCTGACGGAGCTAAACGATAAGGTGGTCTCGAAACTGGAGCTGCTCCTGGAACTAAGTCAATCGAAAATTCCAATTCTCTGTCTGGTGGTAGTCCATGTATATCCTCTGGAAAAACCTCAGGGAACTCATTCACCACCTCCACACCTGAAAGTTGGGGCTTACTAATCGTTTCTAAGGACGACAAGCTCGCCAAAAATCCTACCCCTCCTTTCCTCAAACAGCGTTGAGCCTTAAGAGCTGAGATAATACGGGGAATCTTCCAAACATGATTGGCTTCAAACTTAAATGGATCTCCTCTGGGTGGATTAATCACTACTGTTCGAAGCTTAAAGTCTATCACTACTCCATACTTGGTCAGCCAGTCTACTCCCAAAATCATATCGAATTCAGGCATTGGTAACACAATTAAATTGACAGTAATCAAATGCCCTTGAAGTCTAAGTTCTAAACCTTGAAACAAGTCATGGGATACTAACTCTTCTCCCGAAGGTACTGTTACACAAAAGCCTATGGCTACTTGTTCAGGCTTAACAGGTAACTTCTTAGCAAACTTGATGGTCCCAAAAATAGGATCAAAACAAGTACAGGAGTTCAGAAGGGGGGGTTGAATGAACTCCTTCGATTTTTCTATTTCAAAACTTTTTCAAAACGTTTTACACGCGCACTTAACTCAAGTCCGAGTTACCAGACTTGAGGTATCTCAGTTAAATGCAAACCTCTCGGCTAACTAAAAAGTGCAGAATGAAGTAGATTAATTTGTGAACAGTAGATAATGAATAAATGCGTAAAGTAAAGAGTAGGGCTCATAATTTGTTTTTGGAAGTTCGGATATAAATATCCTACGTCTCCCCTTATTCCTTTTCAGGAAGGTATCACTAGAAGATTTGATGTACACAGTCCTTCTGCAGACACCCGATCACACAAGCCTCACTTGTATGAACTCCTAGCACCACTAACTTCACAAACTTCCACGCAGACGCAGCTGCTGGTTTACAACACTTTGAAATATATCAAACGGCTTCTTAAGAGCACGTTTGTTACAGACTCAATAATGATATATCAATGAATACAGTATTTTGAGTGCTGTGAAATCCTCTGATTTCTTATACAATGAAATCGATTCAACAAAATGAATCAGAGGATGACTCGAAGGTATTTTTCTCTGAAGATCAACTGTAAAGTTCTTCGAGTCTTTGAGCTTTTTGAATGACTTCAACAAGGGATGGCTCAAAAATAATTCGGCAGAGTTTCAGCAATAGCAGTAGCGAGAGAGTTCTTCTTCAATTCAACACTTCTGCTATTTATACTCTTCGCTCAACGGTCGATTAATTCTGATAAGGCAATGAAATCCTTTTTGAAAATACTGACAATCGTACGCCGTCAATTCTGCTTCACTACATGGTAACATATAATTTTCATATATGTGCAATCCCGTTGTAACGACCTTTGCCAATGTGTACTATTTACCCAGAAATAGTACCAATCTTGTCTCCTTAATTTCAGGCACTTTGTACGATTCTGTTATGGCCATTGTCAGGGCTCGTGCTTTAAACAGACAACACATGCGGAAGCTATCAAAAAGTGGGTAAAATTTTCGCTTTTTAGGCCCGACGGTTTTAAACATATAATTTAAAATACAACAATACTTAAAATAAGTTTCCAAATTCATAAAACATCCAACAATAAAGCATACATAATTCAAAACATGTATCAGACTCCCCTACGGGTACAACAACAAAGCGCAGGGTTACC
>KV006945.1:42309-67247 GCA_001598015.1 Dorcoceras hygrometricum
TTTTAAACGTATAATTTAAAATACAACAATACTGAAAATAAGTTTCTCAAATCATAAACATTAACAACAAAGCATACATAAGTCCAACATGTATCATAACTCCCCTACGGGTACAACAACAAAGCGCAGGGCATCCCTCTGGCTAACTGATACATATATATATATATATGCTATATGCTACTGGGACACACTAGCCACCACCTGGGGCACCACCAGCTGGGTTGAAACCACGACCAGCTGTAGAACCTGGGTTTCCTGAAAACAACGCAACAAAGAAACAAACCAAGCCCTAGAGGGACATGGGGTCAAACCGCAGTACGGAGAGCAACTATAAAACAGCAATAAACAGCAAGGAAATAAAATGCAGATGCTATGCATGAGACACCGAATAACAACGGAAGGCTCGACCCACGAGGGAGCTAAGGAACTCAAACATAGCTCCAATGAATCATCGACAGCGTACAGTGATCACGGGGTGAGTTCATAGTGTGGTAGTGAGCCACTCGCCATGAAACTACACACGATTTCCAGATGCATCAAACAACTCGACCTGCGGTTGCCTCGCCCATGAACTATGGTAGTTAACCACTCGGCTCATGGTGGCTAACGATCCCAGCAGGGAGATGAGAGTGCGGTATTGCCGCTCGCCCTCACAACCTGGTAAGAAACATAGCAAGAACAACGAAACGATGGCAATGAAGCTGGGATGAGATGCAATTTCGTGTATGCACATACTGGAGATGCCAAACCTAGCAACATATGCAAAAGCAATACAACATCAGCAAGTATATAACACATAACACCCGACCATCTCATAGATCAGCAGCCTCACAGGCAAAGAAACACCTAAACCAGCAAAGCCATCTCACAATTCATCCAAGCCGTAACTTCGCCGTATTATAAGCTCAAATCCGTACCTTAAACTGAGCACAATAACACTGCTAGAAATCCCGAAGACTCTGGTAAAAGCCTGTTAAACACACATCATACACAACGTAAATCTAACAGGTTGCAAATCGAGCTCACGGCTGGGAGTCTCACTCAACCAGCAGCTCCACCTATCTCAACAACTACAATGAAAACCGACAAAATCAGCAGATACAACGAAATCTCAAATCAGCAGGAATAACAATTCAGCAGACACATTTCTTCTCGAACGAACCTGCTGCTTCCAGCAGCAACAATAGCGAACGCCTTAAAACACGAACCAAAACGGCGTCGCAGCGACTAACCCAAACGACGTCGCATAGCGCGAGTCAGCAGAGCTACCATCAGCTGGTCTCTCAAACCATCTGCTGATTAGAGTCAACGAATTTCAAAGATCCTTCCTGCTGGTCGCACGCGCAACACTATAACGCAGCGTTGCCACTTACTCAAACGACGTCGCTCCACAGACGTTAGCAAAACCAGCAGAAGCACTTTACCCAAAACCAATCATCTGCTGAAACTCCTAGCAATAGCTAAACGACGACGTACCCTCCTCGCGCTACAGTAAAGTTGACTCGCGTTGACATCGACATCTGATGATCAACCAGCAGGAACATACACGCGATATACCAGCTGGTACCAGTCGCAACATCACAACGACGTCGCGCCAACTAACTTAAACGCAGTCGTTTTGCCCTCAACGCAAATATACTAACGCACCTGCTGATCACAACACACGCGTAACCAAACCTCACGAAACGACAGCGTTTCAGGAATCTCGCGCTAAAACGCGCTTCTGCTGATTTTCATCACCGACCAGCAGCTAGCTATTAACATCAGCTGACACACCAACCAGCAGGTACCTCTAATATGCGAAAATTACAAAATCTCCAGAATTGTTCAACACACGAAATGGAACCCGAAAATGCAACTCAAACACTCAGAAAAGAGATCTAAAACCTCTATATATATATATATATCGATTCATTCCAACGTTACAATCGAAATTACAAATCCAGGTCTCACAGCTGGTCGTACTTCTATTCTAACGGCTGATTTCGCAACAATAGTCGAAACGGTATCGTATCAACATCTCTTGTTTATAATCAAAACGGTGTCGCATTGATCCCTCGACTGGATAATCAGCAGATACCAAAATATCTCGACTGATTTCCAACTCCTCGTCTAGTTGCTAAACGACATCGTATCGAGGCTCATAGTCATAGGTCAAAACGTTGTTGTATATTCTCTCAGCTGGAACTATTTTCCCCTCGGCTGGTTTGCGTTAATATCAAAACGACGACGTCGCACCTACGTCATCATCAACCAGTCGATACACTATCAATCAGCAGGTATACATCAAAACCAGCAGATGCGTAAGAAACTCTTGCTGCTGATTTCTCGTGTGTAACAGTAACTAACACGTGGCGCTTTCTCATTAAATCTTGTATTCTCGTGTTTGCTTCCAGCTGAAATCAACACTAACGCTTCAACTGAATTTCAAAATTCCACCAGTCGTGAGCTACAGTAACCTGCTGCTGATTTTATCAAATCGCTTCACCTGGTTACTTCGTCTGGTTCTCATACTTAGCATGTTTTAACGATACATAGTTCTTTAATCCCTCAACACTTCCAGAAGAAATCCGAGATCATAATTAAACTTCATCAATTCGTAAATGTCGAAATTACTCGACTAATCCTCTTTTTAATGACTCTGGGCATTACAACCTTAGCACTGAATCTCTCATCAAACTCTGCAATGGTCTCGCCTTCTCTCATCTTAATGGACTCATCCTTCTGTTGTGCAATAGTTAGCTTGTTTTTCTTAGTCTCATCATTGCCTTCACAAATCTGTGTCAACTTCTCCCAAATATTCTTGGCGGTGGTGCATGTCTTAATCTTGCTGAACATATTCTTATCCAGTGTCTTATAGAGAATATCATTCGCCACATTATCCAAGTTCGCCTTTTTCTTATCTTCAGGTGTATACTCCATTATGGTCTTCTCAATCCACTGAGTAGCACCAGCAGTGATGGCCATCGCCGAATTAGCCTTCATTATCTTCATGGGTCCATCTGTAATGACGTACCATATGTCATCATCTTGCGCGGCTAAATGAGCTTGCATCCTGATCTTCCAGTCGTCATACACCACTTAGAAAACATAGGAATTTAGTTGTGAGAACTAGACATATTGAATATATATAAACACAGAGATCAGACTGTTCTATTACTGAGAGTGCTTGCTCTGATACCAATTGTTAGGATCAAGCTCTTACCACTACGCCAAAAGCTATAGCTGTTAGCCAAGGTGCAACATTATTTCCTTACACGTGGTAGCGCAGAGTGCACCTATTATGTGCGTTAGGGTTGGGCTGTTAGACCCATGAGTCAAGGGAGGTGCGTGTCTAACTGCTGGTGCTGTCTCAATTCCCTTAGAGATCAGTCTTACCCTTCCCCTACCGTCGGTCCTATCCCAAAGAGAGATAGTATTACCCTTTAAGCTCTGGCATCACACTTTACAACTCACATGACCAACCAGATCAAGAGGTGCAACTTCAGCAGCTTGACGTACGAGAACTTCCCAGGTGGTCACCCATCCGAGTTCTTACCCTTGCACGCTTAACTCAACAATCCCGTCCCCCAAGAAGTATAGAAAATGCTTCTTGGGAGACTCGAACCCCGGACCTCACTCTGATACCAATTGTTAGGAACAAGCTCTTACCACTAGGACAAAGGCTATAGCTGTTAACCAAGGTGCAACTTTATTTTCTTATAATGTGGCAGCACAGAGTGCACCTATTATATACGTTAGGGTTGGGCTGTTAGGCCCATGAGTCAGAGGAGTTTTGTGTCTAAGTGCTTATGCTCTCTCAACTCCCTTAGAGATACGTCTTATGTCAGGCCCCGTGCTAATCACACAAGATTACAACACAATTATGCACATAATCACGGAAGCGTAGAACATGGCTTAAAAATTTTTTCGACATAATATGGGCCTGAATTCAAAACATACATTCAAAATATCAATACTCAAAATACTAGTTGACTCAAACTCATATAAAACAGGTAACAATCATCTCAGTCGAGCCTCTATACCACGCACGTTGTATCAACCGGGGAAATCATCGGTCCGTGATCTTCAGAGCCCGTCAGCCCATCACAGCTCGGTGGTATTCAGACACAACCAATCAGTCGGTCACCACTCCGATAATAGAGTTGGACTTTTCAGACACGACACATCTGTCGGCCAGTCACAACATGGCTCTAAATCAGGTCATCAATCAATCTGTCAATCAGGCTCAAGATGTATGCACGTATGCCAATTCAATATTCATTGCACAATGCATACAATTCAATACGTGAAAACAGAATGTAAAACTCAATCAATTCACAAGCTGTATCACGTAAATCACAGAAGCATATCAGCAGATTTCACAACATCAATCACAGCCATGTTCACGCTCAAAGTTGCTAAATCTTCTCAATTCGTACCTCAAACGGCTGATTTCTACCTCAATAGATATAACAAGGCACGACAATTCCAACCAGCTTTCACCAGGCTCCTTCAACCACGGCAGAAGCTATCCTGAATCTCAAATCTGTTAAGGAAACTCATACTCAGCTCATATCTAGCTCAAATATGAACTTAAATACATAATTTCCTACGGCCAAGAACTCAAATCCGGTTCTACCTATAAACAAAGTACTAACAGTCCATACTAAGCTTAGAACAGTAGGAATTCCTTATCCAGAAGCTGAAACCAGCGGAAGAACTATCAAATTCCACTGTACGAAGAAACCAGCATCTTCGCGATCCTCTCCAAGGTCGTTCTACAGCCTCAACTGGGTAACAATCGGAAGAGCAACTCACAAGGAATCCAGCGCTACCAAAATCGCTCAAAACCACGGTGGAGAACGGCGGCAATCGACGGGACAATAGTTACGGTGAACAGTAGCTATCATGGGATTCGAAGAATGGAGATAAGAAATATCGGGCTCAGAATAATTCTAAGTGTCGATCAACACTTATCTATATATCTCTCAATCCACAGCTGCTGCTCACCAAAATCAGCAGACATCGAAACAGTAGGTATCTTACAACAGACACCAGCGGTTGCTCACAACAGAAATCAGCTCTTTCCCTCAACGAAACCAGCAGCAATCAACTAATCAAAAACGACGACGCAGCGCTACAACAGCTGACAACAGATTCCTTTCAAAACAACCAACAGCTGCGCTACAGCTGAACACTAACGCCTGAATTCCTACTGGAACCAGATTTCTCTCGTAAAACCCTCAAATCTACGCGACTATTCCCAAATCAAATCTATTAATCACTAATCTGAAATCTGATTCCTCACATCTTACCCTTCCCCTACCGCCGGCCCTATCCCCAGCAGAGATAGTATTACTCGATAAGATCTGGTATCACACTTATATAGCCCACATGGCCAACCAGATCAAGCGGCGCAACGTCAGCAGCTTGACGTACGAGAACTTCCTAGGAGGTCACCCATCCAGTACTGTTCTCACCCTTGCACGCTTAACTCAACACACTGATCAGCTCACACATTCGAAACAGTTCTCGCCAAATCTGACAACCACAATAGCTCTCGCCCGATATGATAACCACAAACAGTTCTCGCCTAAATAGAACGTTACCGCGAGCTTACGCCTAAGCTGATTTTACTAAATAGCACTACACAACACCCGTGATTTCACTACTCAGCTCAGGACACCAAGTACATCCCAGAGCTGAATCCAGCTTATGTTCAATCTCATATCAGCTTACACTTATACGGAACCTCCCAGGGCTGCTCGCTTCTACGCTGGTTTCCCAAAAACAGCTTGCAGTAGAAAAAACATCTCAATACTCAACAAAGAAGTACACCTTTGGACTGTTCCACTCAGATCAGCTCACAATGATCTGTGCTAAACTCTATTAAACCACTTAATTAAGCCATGCTAATCCCCATAGCTCACATTCTCCCCCACTAGAAAAGGATTTCCTCGAAAGTCACAAACTCCAGAACTAAACTAAGCATCAAAATTGATCGAAACACCAGCAGCAACCACAGAAACCAGAATTGAAGAACACCCAAATACTAGCACAACGCTCAGCAACTCTAAAGCTCTCAGAGCAGCTACTAACCAAGATTTCAAGATAACACATAAGGAAATAGCAAGAAAGCAGATTACATGGTGTAATATGATACATACTCAAGCAGATGAGGCCACTCTTGCCGCATATTCACCTCTAATTCACATGTATCCTCTTCTTTTCCATGCTTGTTCCAATGGACCATCACTAAAGGAAAAGTTTTGTTCCTGAGCTTCTTCTCCTTTTTGTCCAAAATCTGCAAGGGAAACTCAAATAACTGAATGTCTGATCTAGATCTACCTCATCAGCTCGCAGAACATGAGAAGGATCCGGCTCAAACTTCCTCAACATGGACAACATGAAGCATGTCATGCATTGAGGACAGCTCGGGCGGCAGCATAAAAACTATAAGATAAGGGGCCGATCCTCTCTACAACTTCATAAGGTCAGATATAATGAGGTGCTAGCATTCCCTTGAGTCCAAACCTCATAACACTTCTGAAAGGAGAAACCTTTAAGGAAACTTGATCACCAACCTGAAATTCTGAAGGTCTACGCCTTCTATTAGCATAGCTGTCTTGTCAATCTTGTTCTACTTTCATCATCTTGCGGATTAGATCGACTTGATCTCTAATTTGCTGAACAAACTCAGGCGAAGATAGCTTTTCCTCAATTTCTTCCTAGCAAATCGATGATCTGCACTTCCTACCATAACGCCTAAAATGGTTCCATCCCAATAGTCACTTGGTAGCTGTTGTTATATGAAAACTCCACCAAAGACAAGGAATCCTGCCAACTTCCATTCAAATCCATTACTACAGCTCGCAACACATCTTCTAAGGTCTGAATTGTCCTCTCGGATTGGACATCGATCTGAGGTTGATACGATGTACTCATAGCCAATATATAGCCTAGAGATGCTTGAAAGCTTTTCCAAAATCTGGAAGTTAACCTTGGATCCCTGTTAGAAACTATTGACACTGGCACACCATGCAACCTTACCACAAAATCGATGAACAATCTCGCCATTATCCTCACAGAACACGTCATATCATAGGGAATGAAGTGGGTTGACTTAGAAATTCGATCTATCTCAACCCAAACCACATCACATCCTCGTTTGGAACGAGGCAAATGATTCAAAAAATCCATGGCTATATTCTCCCAATTCCATTGGGGTACCTCTAAATTCTAAAACATACCACCAGGTCTCATCATCTCAGCCTTGACCTGCTGGCAATTTAGACATCTAACCACAAACTCAACGAACTCATTCTTCATACCTTCCCACCAATAGTGTGATTTCAAGGTGTTCTACATATTTCTCACACTAGGGTTGATATAGTGGCGAGTATAGTGAGCTTCTCTCAAGATCTTCTCCTTCAACTCGATTAGGTTACGAACCACTAACCTACTCCGAGACCTCAAACACCCATCAGGAGCAATGAAAAATCATCCAGTTTACCTTCTTGTGCCTTCAACTTCAACTCGTTAATATACGTGTCAATTATCTATGCTGCCGTGATTTCTGACACAATCTGTGGTTCAACATGAAAGGAGGAAACCATGAAATAATCGTTGCCCACTTGAAATCACCAACCTGTCCTACCCAAATGCTCATGGACTTTTGAGATACTCAAAGATGCAAGAATCGAAACTTGGGCTTTTCTACTAAGGGCATCAACAACAAGATTCACCCTTCCTGGTTGATTTGTATCTCACAATAAAAGTCCTTGAGTAACTCCATCCATCGACGCTGCCTCATGTACAAATCAGATTGAGAAAAGAGATATTGAAGGCTCTTGTGGTCAGTGTACACCTAAAATTTCTCATCATAAATGTGAGGAATCAGATTTTAAATTAGTGATTAATCGAAATTGATTTGGGATTTGTCGCGTAGATTTGAGGGTTTTTCGAGAGAAATCTGATTCCAGTAGAATTCAGGCGTTAGTGTTCTGCTGTAACGCTAGTGGGTGAATTCTGATCAGTCGTTGATGGCGCGGGAGTAATACGCTGTCGTTTCGTGGAAATCAGGTGTAGCACATTTCAGACGTCAATGCAAGTCAACGGTATTGTAGCGAGTGAGTGACGCGACGTCGTTTTGCTATTCAGTAGTAGAGCTTGAGGAGGTATCTACTGGCAGCAGGCGCGTAATCGCGAGATTTAATGAGAAAACGACACGTGTTGGTCAACATTTTGGTGTTGACTGCTGTTTTTGAGGCGCTATCAGCTGTTGGCAGCGAAGGTGACGTGTTCTTTACGTCGTCGTTTGAATTGTTTAGCGTGACCAGCTGTTGGTTGTTTAGAAAGGAATTTATCGTTAGCTGTTGTAGCGCTGCGGCGTCGTTTTGATTAGTTGATGCGGTGTCGTTTTGATGTTACTTTGTGAAAGAAACGTCTGATGGTTGCTGATGGTTTTGTTGAGAGGAAAAGCTGATTTCTGTTGTAAGATTCCGTTTTAGCTACTGTTCACCGAACGTTTCTTCCCTAGATTTCTGTCGATTCCAGTCTTTGTTTTCGATGATTTTGGTGGCGCTGGATTCCTTGTGAGTTGCTCTGTCGATTGCTACTCATTAGAGGTTGTGGAACGACTTGTGGAAGTGAGCGTGAAGCTGCTGGTGTACGAGGATTTCTGGAGAAATCTGATTGAGCGTTCTTTGAATGTTGTACGCTTCTGGGTAAGTGCTTCCTTGCCAATTTAAGCCTTGTTTTAGGGTTGAGTAATACTCTATAGGATTTGGTAGCTGAGTTATGCTACTGGACCTTATAACCTTAGCTGTTGAGTTCGAATTTAACTGAATTGTTAGATACCTGGTACATATTTTCAGTTCCAGGGAGTCTCTACCGTGTTTGCTGAGCCAGGAGAGATCTGGTTGCCTAGGCCATGAGTTGCAGCGACTTGTGAGAACTCTGTTGAGGTATTTGAGGCTTGAAGGTACGAATTGAGCAGGTCTAACAGCTTTGAGCGTGGACATGGATGTAATTGATGTTATGAAATCTGTTGAGTTGATTATGTGATTTTACATGAAACAGTTTGATTAATTTCTTGATATATATATTCTGTTTTCACGTATTGAATTGTATGCATCGTGAATTGAATATTGATTTGGCATACATGCATAAATGTTGAGCCTGATTGACAGATTGATTGATGACCTGATTGAGAGCCACGTTGTGACTTGCCGACAGATGTGTCGTGTCTGAAAAGTCCAACGCTATCATCGGTGTGGTGACTACCGGATTCGAGTGTCTACCACCGAGCTGTGATGGGCTGATGGGCTCTGAAGATCACAGACCGATGATTTTCCCGGTTGATACATCGTGCGGGTATAGAGGCTGATTGTGATGATTTTCCAGTAGATATACTGGTCTAGCTATCCGATCCTTGATAGCCCTCATGCATTTCATAGCATTGATTATAGCATGTTGCTTGATTAGCTGTTTTGATAGCTCTTCGTAGTGAGGCTTGACCTCGTTTTTGTTTTCCTGCTTTTGTGTTGTTTGGGTCTGTGTTACCCATTTGTAGGATCTTCAGGTAACCAAGCTGGACCGAGTGTAGTGCCAGCTGGTCGATCCCCGTTTCCTTGAGTCCCAGTTTATTTATTTATTTATTTATTTATATATTGAACCAGGGGATGCCCTGTGTTCTATGTATTGGGGATCTGTATCTGATTTGATACTTGTTATGGCCTGTTGTTTTATGAGTTTGAGTTAACTCGTATTTTGATTATGAATATTTTGAATGATGATTTTGAGTTTAGGCCCAAATGATTTCGAAAAAAATTTTTAAGCCCTATTTTATGCTTCCGCTATTATGTGCTTATTTGTGCTGTAATCTTGAGTGATTAGCACGGGGCCTGATAATAAAGGTAATGGCGCCAAATTTTCAAACAAAACACAATGGCTGCTAACTCTAATCATGAACCGGGTTCCGAGTCTCGTGAGGCTTTAACTGTCGAGATGCATAAGCAATGACTCATCCGTTTTTCATCAAGGAATAACCCAATCCAATAAGTTACGCATCAGAACATACCACAAAACCTCCTGAACCCGAAGGAAATGCTAACACTTGAGTGGTAGTTAACTTTTATTTCAGAAACTGAAAACTGTTCTCACCTCCTCGGTCCAAATAAATCTCCTATCTTTCTGAGCCAACTGCGTCATAGGCTTGGCTATCCTAGAAAAAACATTGATAAAACACCTGTAATAGCCAACCAATCCCAAAAAGCTACTAATCTCAGAGACATTCTTGGGACTCTCCCAGTTCACAATGTCTTCTACCTTACTGGGATCAAATGAGATACACTGAGAAGAAATGTCATGACCCAGAAAAACCACTCTATCCAACAAAAACTCACACTTGGAGAACTAAGCATATAGCTGTGAGTCTCGAAGAGTTTGGAGAACTAACCTCAGATGTTCTTTATGCTGGCTCTTGGTCTTCGAATAACCCAAGATATCATCAATAAACACTATTACAAACCGATCTATGAACTCCCTGAAAACTCGGTTCATCAAATCCAAACTGTAGAGAAACTCATCAAACCAAAGGCATAACTAGAAACTCATAATGCCCAAACCACGTCCAAAACACAGTCTTAGAAATGTCCTCCACAAAAATCCTCAATTGATGGTAACCCGAATGAAGATCAATCTTAGAGTACACCGCCGAACCCTAAGGTGGTCAAATAAATCATCGATCCTCGGCACTATATACCTATTATTTATAGTAACTTTGTTTAGTTTCCGGATGAAACGACCCAAACTACTAGAAAATATTTTTTGCAAACTCAAAACATAAAGTCATATTGTAATAAAATAATAATTAACTCAATAATGATTTTCGAAATACAACGTCGTTAAGATTTTATTTCAAAAACATAAAACATTCCTCAAAATTTTCATAAAAATTCTTATAACTGTCTTTTGCGGAAGCTATAGGTCTTGGGAGTGCGCTGCCTAAGTCCCGGGCTCGTCAAGCGTCGTCGCCTCAAACCTCAACATGATTCTCACCTGCACCCAATCAGATCTAGTGAGTCTAAAGACTCAGCAAGCTCAAACCTATATAACAAGTGCTAAATATACATCCGCATGCATTAAAATAGAAATACTAAAAATACATTTTAAATCTCTCACGACCCTCCTCATGTGTGCACCAGCTTCAACTTAATTACTCCTCATGCTTCCTAGCTTCGACCTAGACCAGATGCAACACCGCAAGGACTCCCCTAACATCAATACAGAGCCAGCAATAATCCTGTTTCGTGCCACGGTTGCACATCATGAATCCTCCACACCGTATAATCGTTCCCCGCCTCTCCTCACAACACACACACACTTGTTTCCTCTTGTCCTACATGTCCAGCAATGCTAACCTGCTATGATCCCTCTCCAAAGTCACCAAGACAGCCCCCTTAACACCTATTATATGCCACAATAGTCCCCATAATTCTGGACATCATCACGTCATGAAAGGATGCAGAACCCGAAGGAATGCCAGCAACTTCTAGCATGGTGTAACTTGCTTTCTAGCCTCCTATCCAAGCCGTCCAGACCTCAACCTTCACATTATAGGCCTTAAAAACTCAACTAACACCCACCTAAAGGTCATCTAATTGCAGCAGAAGTCCCTGGACAACTTTGGACAGCGATAAACTCAAAACAATTCAACCAATATCCTACGACATCCTGCACGTGCAGAAAGTGCAGCCCGCTATCCAGCTTTTTCCACGCATGACCAAACCCCTAACAATTGATGCTCTAGACATTAAAACTCGACCTAAAATCTATTATAGGTTCCCTAATGGTAGCAGTGGCCCCTGGACATCACAAACCAGTGGCAATATTTGAACATGCAGCAAAACAGGATTGATCCAACGACTTCAAAATAAAACTGTAAATGCTGCATCCAGATGGATTCGAAATGGATTTTTCATGCATATACTCAATTATCACACATATATGACCTTACTATGGCACAAAAGAAGATTCAACTTGTCTTTCATCGTAAAGATCACGAATAACGTTACCAGAGGCGTCGGGATGAATCGGGAAGCAAATTCCTACACTTTGGCTCCTTGAAAATCATGGCCACCTTAGGTTTATTATTATTTTGTTTTGGAAGGAGAATGTCGGCTGAGGAGTGGTATAAAATCTGATGGAGCGTGTGAAACAACCCCTCCCAAGAGATTAGGTGAAGTTAATTAGGCTTTAGTGAAAATTAAGCCCGCTAACTTTGAATTTAATTACCCAAATTTCCAGGCCCATCAAGACTTAATTATGCACACTAATTTTATTCATATTATGTTTGAAAATGAGTAAAATTAAACTTTTGTACGAAAAGATAATTTAACACTAACCTGCTCTTTTGCCCGAAAAATCGCTTTTGTGAAAATAGCACTCAAAAACCACATTTGTCACATCGCCCCTAAAAATTTAAATTTAACATTAAAGAAATAATTTTTTGTCTCCTCAAATCTTTATAATTTTTGGAATGATTTAAGGTTACCTCTATCGTCCCCAATAACTCCTCCACCACTCGGCACCGAATATTCGTCTAAAAATCGAAAACCTCAAGAGACGCATAAAAATCTCAATTAAATCACATTAATATTTTAAAAGATCACTAAAAATTTAAATCATTTGAAAGATTTATTACATAAAAATCATGCATGTGGTTTACGTGATCGGATATCGGACGCTACATCGGAAGTCGATACACATCCTCATCGAGCCATCATTCTTCTTCACAAAAAAAAATCGGAAGCTCCCCATGGTGACATACTCGGCCTAATGAAACCTTTTTCCAACAAATCTCTCAGATGAACCTTCTCCCAACTATGCTGGCGCCAACCGATACAAGGTTCTCGAACTTGGGGTTGTTCCAAGCACCAACACAATACTAAATCGATCTCCCTTCACGTTGGGAAACCAGGAATCTCCTCGGGAAAAGCTTCAGGAAATTATCGAGCGACGGGAATACCAAGAAGCTGGAAATGATGTTGTAGGGATACGTCCCATGCATAGATCATGAAAACAGAATTCTCCAACAATAAAAACCCAAACATCTCCATGGCTGAGACCAGTGGAATCTTAGTTTGAGAGTCATGGCAATAGAAATTCCATTTATCACAAGATTGAGGTCTGAAATGAACATCACCATGGAACAATCTACTGTAGCTCTAAAATTGATAATACGTCCATCCCCAAGATATAGTCAAAATCTCGCATTTCCAACTTAATCAAGTTGGCCAACAACACATTCTCACCAAACTTAATCACACACTCTAGGACAATCACTCGATAAAACAAACTCGATCCGACTGGAGTTGCTACCGACACAACATCACCAAAGAAGTAGTACTCAATCCATAATCACAAATGAATGCATCAAACAAGAAAGAATGTGATGCCATGTGTCAAATAAAACTCATGAAAGAAAATAAAAAATAGAGCAAGTACATGCAATCACTCCTCCGGGTGCATCCTCATCTTGCTCCCTTGTCATAGCATTCACCTGGGCCTGGTGAGGTCCTGAGAATTGAGGTTGAGAATACTCTCTGAATCGTGAAAATTGAGGCTGCTAAAAGAACCCTCTAGACTGCGGTAAACCCGACCTCTGCGACTGTGTAGGAGAAAACCGACCTTGAGAAGACCAACAGGTCTGACCCTGCAATGGTGGAGTGGCATGCTGTCTCCCAGCCGAAGGACACACCCTACAAAAGTGTCTGAAATGCCCGCAGATATGGAAAACACCTTGTACACCAACACACAACGACATTGTATGTCTACCTCCACACTAACCACAGAACACGGCCTTGTAACTACCACTGTTGTAACCATCGGTGCAGAAGAACTAGAACTCGATCTCTTCTTGAATTGCTTGCCTCTGGGCTTAAAATTGTGGCGACTTTACTGCTAAGACATCTGAGGGGCTGGAGAGAATACATCCCAGAGGCATGGGATGAAAACCTTGAGTAGCCTGTGGCTGAACTTGAGACTTCCTGTTCAAGAAACCATCCTCGATATCGATTTCCCTGTTCGTGGCATCACCATAAGTAGTAGGGGAACCCACCAACACCAAAGTAAAGATATCCGGCCTCAATACATCCAGAAACCTATTCCGCTTCACCGTCTACTAACTCGCGACATGAGGGACGTAGTTATGAAGAGAAGAAAACGTCTAGAATACTCCGCCACTCACAGATTGCCTTGAACCAAGCTGTTGAACTCTCGCTCCTTAGCTTGGAATTGAAGTAGGACTCCGGAATGTAATCCTGTCTAAAAGCGGCATAGAAACTCTCCCAAGAGATCACTAAACCCATCTCTCTCATTGCTCTGGAAGCACCCTTCCACCATCGTCGTGCCTGCTCCCTCAGCTAAAACGTATCCAAGATCATTCTACGCTCCTCTTCATAGTTGACTCTATCAAACAGCCCTTCCATATGCTCCAACCAGCCCCCGGCAATGACACCTACCTCAGCACCCGAGAATGTCTGAGGGTTCATCCTCTGGGACCTCGATAGAACCAAATCCATCTCATCCACATGGGACGCCAATAGATCTACCTCGTCCTCTACCTTCCTAGCTCGCCTCCACAAAGGAACACGAGGCTGAACTATGTCATCATGGTTCTGAGCCCCATACTCCTCTGTGAATTGTTTCCCCGCTCTACCTCTCCACTTAGGCGCCATCTATGGGACACAAATGAGTTAAGACAAAAAAGCAGGTAAAGCATGTAGTCAATCACATGCAAGGAAACAAAACACAGTGCTTCGACTCGACTGATATACAAAAAGAATTGAGCTTATCACAGTTTAAGCTCTGATACCAAAATGTCAGGACCGGTGCTCAAAATCAAAGAAAAAATCATGCAATTAACAATAAAACGGGGAAGCTTAAAAGGTGGTTAAAATTTTCTTTTCGGCCTAAATAGAAACTAAATCTCAAAAATGCGCAGATACTCAAAATAAAGATTTAACAACAAAAGCATCACATAAAATGTCATATAATCATCGAACAAAACATATATCTGAACATGGTACAAACATCCAATCCAACTACAATAACTACATGGGACATCCCCGATAACCGACGCGATGAAAATATATGTATATATCTAGGACACTCGATCAACCCATTGAGGCTCCAATAGCTGACGCACCACTGGGCCACCTGAAGTACCTGGGTAACCTGAATGGCAAGAACAAAATCAAAGAGCCCCGGAGAGACAAGGGGTGAAACCTTAGTACGGAGATCACAATAAAACACCATAAAAAGTATGTATATGCAACGTGCTATGAAATGCATGTCCGATATCAAAAAACATCAGAGATCAAATCGGAAGCCAATTGAAAGGGTCATCATCAAAATGTGGCAATGTCATTGGGAGTTCGGGTGCTACCCAGGCTGTCCCAATGGAAAATATATGTGGCTCATCATCACCGGCGAGGAGAGCTACCCGCCCAGCCAGACGGTATAACAAGGTGTCCAGCAACCACACGCCACCACCTATACAGGCCACAGCAACTGAGGGGGTTGGAGATACTCGGTGCATCCTCAGTGCTATCCCTCATGAGCAAGATAATCAAGAAAACGCTCCCCGAGGAAACAAAATAATCTCAACAGTAATGCATCAACTTTCGAAGGATATCAAGGCTCAAAATGATATATGGATGCACTCTATGTCATGACATGCTCAACACATAAATGAAGCAGCAAGGATAGATCAGATCACACAGCACGTAATAACATAGAGCACATATGCATACTTTACGAAAGATTTAAATTACTAGTTCCGATCCGTACATCAACTCTTGACCAAAAATACCTCATATATCTTAGTGAGAAAATCAGAACACCAACACGAGACAGCTCACGTACCAAAACACTAAGCTCTATCCAACCGTATACTGCTTCCCAGCTCTCCTGAAGAAATATCGACAGTAGACGCTCAATAGACCACCAAGCTACAACATGCTCAACTACACAAAATCATCTCGGTAAAGACTACGACTGAAACAGAGCTGGGAGATACCAGCTCGAACCTACACCCCATATACGATTGCAGGTTCTACTCGAAGCTAAGAATGAAAACTATAACTTATCAGAAGTAGCTACGTGACCGATGACAAACTCGTCGGAATTGCTAATATCACCGCAATCTCTCTTCCGGCCAACCACCGGATCCAATATTGGTATGGAAAAGACTGGTTTGAAGAGAGAACCCAATGATACCAACCTTGCTCCAACCAAAGTCGTCTATCATCGGCTATCGAAGAAGATAGTGTTCAGTGAACAGTAACGAGGGTTTCATGATAGGATAACAGCTCAGGCTCTCGAGGTGGATAAAATATCTATGTGTCGGGAAATATGACAAACACTTAGGTATAAGTGTAGTGTAGCACTATTTAGTGATACTATATTAGGCATACAGTTTAGAACGCTTACACAATCAGCTTGTGCACACCAACAGATCACGCTCACTAATTAGCTTGCGTTCTCATCAGCTCTCGTTCACTAAAAAACTCTCGTGCACTTAAATGGTGCACCTTCTAGCACAGAAGAACTACATCAGCACACACCTGATCTGACCATACGAAACAGTTCACATCGTTCACAGCAGTACCAAATCTCCTCTACAGACTAGATCATGCACTGGTCAACTCACACATTCCAAACGGTTCTTGCTGAATCTGACAGCCACAACCACTCTCGCCCGATCCCAAAATCAGAAACAGTTCTCTCCTAAACAGAACATTACTACCAGCTTACGCATAAGCTGATTTCACTAAATAGTGCTACACAACACTCGTGATCTGACTACTCAGTTAAGGCACCAAGTGCATCCCCAAGCTGAGAACCAGCTTACGTTCAAGCTTATATCAGCTTACACTTACACTGCACCTCCCAGAGCTGCTCGCTTCTACGTTTTTTTCCCAAAATAACTCGTGACAGAAAAGCCATCTCAACTCTCAACAAAGCAGTTCAGCTTTGAACTGCTCCAATAAGATCTGCTCACGCCTGATCTGATCCATGCTAAACTCAATTAAACCACTTAATTAATCAATAATAATCTCCCAGATCTCATACGTGGTCTGAGAAGAGGCTTTTGGAGGATTATACCAGAGCATAGTCAAATATCTGTCTAATATATTTCAAAGAAAAGTTTATAAAAGAAAGGAATTTGTCTCGTCTCCATTAATAGTTAAATTGCTAGTTAGAGACTGTTTTAGTTTTGAGGGTTTTAAGTTAGCAATTTAATCTCCAAATATTTTAATGTAGCAATTTTTAAAACATAAATTTTTAAATAGAACACCACCCTCACCATTACCCTTCATGTAAAAACACAAAACGAACTTTATTTTGGAGGTGGCTAGGGTTCAAGGAAGCAGGTGGCCCAAAAAAAGAATTTGTGTACCCGTTTCAGATCGTTCTCATGGTGTAAACTGTACCAGAGATTTAATTCTGAACTGCTGTCGATTCTATCTAAAGGCAAGTTGTTTTTCGTTCCTTGCTGCATCTGTGAATTCATAATATGAGCGAACTAGCCGATGCATGTCTATTTGGGGTTTCAATTATTTAAAGGTTGGATGTGAAAGATGCATTGCTAGTTTGTTGATTTTGAGGCTGGATGTTCGGTATGCATGTGGTCCAACCGATCTAAAAGTTTGAATGAATTTGATGCACAATGTGCGTGGAGTTTAGATTGGTGAAATGTTTTTCAACCAAAAAATGTTACTAGGAAGCACAAAGATAGTTTGGCATGTCCCGATCTAATAAGTCGCGCTAATCCAATTTGGATTCGGCTCTGATATGATAGAACGTGCTAGTCGGTTCGAACTCTGTTCTAGTCTAATAAGTCATGCTAGTCTGATCCGAACTCGAATCTTATATGATAAACCATGCTAATTTTATTTGGATAGACCCAATCTGACACGATATGCTGGTCTAATTCGTATTTATGTTCTGATCCGGCCTGAAACATCATGTTTAATTATGAACTGACCCGTTTGATTATGGTTTGTTCTGATTTGACCATCCGAAACTAAGTTCACCGCCTTAAGCCCTTTTGATCATCGTGAATTAAGTTGACCGTTCTATTTTGTTTTGAATGCACTTGCTTTGATTTTTCTGTTCTTATTTGAACATTTCAAACAGATTTGATGATCTTTATCTAACCTGATTTGTCCATTTTGATTTGATTCGACCGTTTCTATGATCAATCATCCTGATCAGATAGGTCTGGTTGATTTGAATCACCTTTCTAAACTAGCCCAACTGTCCATTCGTATGGTACAGTCTTAATGTCAGCTCAAGCCTGTTCTGATCCGGCTGACACCATAGCAAAGGGATTACTGAGTTTTGCATCCTCGTGCGTAAGACCTGAACTATACCCAGACTCATCAGTTTTGCTGTGTATTTTCCCCTCCCAGTGCCTTTCGAAATTAAAAATAAGGTTTTAGCTGACCTCCTGAGTGAGTATGGGTGATCTGAGATTTAAAATTGTAATTATGCACCCACTTTCAGTTTTGAAGGATTTATACAGAGCAGGAAATAAATTTTTAAAAGGAATATTTTAAATGATTTGTGGCAAAGTTATGATTGAATGAGACCTATGGGCGTGTGGATAACAGCAGAAGGGCGGTGCCCCGCCAACTTATGGGCGTGTGGATGTCAACTGAGGAGTCGGGGTGCCCCGCATGTGAGGATTGAGATATTCAAAATTTGAATTTTAAGATTTTAGAATTTCGAATTTTTGGTGAAATCTGATTTCGGGCGTTTAGGAGTGAAACGCTGTCGTTTCGTGACACCAGACGTAGCTTTAGTGCAAGGAAATCAGGCGTAGCACATTTCAGACGTCAACACAAGTCAACGGTACTGTAGCAAGTGAGCGATGCGTCGTCGTTTCGCTATTCAGTAGTAGCGCTTGTAGAGGTATCTGCTGGCAGCAAGTGCGCGAGTTCGAGGATTAGCGAGAATGCGACACGTGTTGGTCAACATTTTTGGTGTTGACTGCTGAATTGTAACGCTATCAGCTGTTGCGTTGTGAGGAATTGTCCAGCTAAATGACCAGCTGTTGGTTTGAGGAACCAGTCGCTGATGAGAGGCGACGTTGTTTTGTTTAGTTGGAAGGCAGCGTTTTGAGTGCAACGCTTTTGATCAGCTGTTGGCAGCAATGGTGACGTGTCCTTTACGATGTTGTTTGAGTTGTTTAGCGCGACCAACTGCTGGTTGTTTGGAAAGGAATCTGTTGTTAGCTGTTGTAGCGCTGCGGCGTCGTTTTGATTAGTTGATGCGGCGTCGTTTTGATGTTCTTTTGAGAATACAACGTCTGATGGTTGCTGCTGGTTTCAATAAGAGGAAGAGCTGATTTCTGTTGTGAGCAACCGCTGGTGTCTGTTGTAAGATACCTACTGTTTTGATGTCTGGTGATTTTGGTGAGCAGCAGCTGGTGGGGGGAGAGATATATAGATAAGTGTTGATCGATACTTATTATTCTGAACCCGATATTTCTTATCTCCAATTTCAAACCTTCGTTCTAGCTACTGTTCACCCGAAAGTTTGTTCCCTAGAATTCTGTCGATTCCAGCCGTTGTTTTCGATGATTTTGGTGGCGCTGGATTCCTTGTGAGTTGCTCTTCCAATTGTTACCCAGTTGAGGCCGTAGAACGACCTTGGAGAGGATCGTGAAGTTGCTGGTTTATTCGTACAGTGGAATTTGATAGTTCTTCCGCTGGTTTCAGCTTATGGATTTGAGATTCAGGATAGTTTCTGCCGTGGTTGAAGGAGCCAGGTGAAAGCTGGTTGGCGCTGGTTGGAATTGCCGTGCCTTGTTATATCTGTTGAGATAGAAATCAGCCGTTGGAGGTACGAATTGAGCAGATTTAACAGCATTGATGCATGGACATGGTTGTGATTTATGTTATGAAATCTGCTGATTTGATGATGTGAATTACGTGAAGCAGTTGTTGAATATTTGATTGATTTCATGTTTTGTTTTACGTAAATTATGCATGTAGAACTTTTATATGGCTTATTGGCATACATGCATACATCTTGAGCCTGATAGACAGATTGATTGATGACCTGATTGAGAGCCACGTTGTGACTGGCCGACAAATGTGTCGTGCCTGAAAAGTCCAACGCTATCATCGGAGCGGTGATCGACTGATTGGTTGTGTCTGAATACCACCGAGCTATGATGGGCTGACGGGCTCTAAAGATCACGGACCGATGATTTCCCCGGTTGATACACCGTGCGGGTATAGAGGCTGACTGAGTTGATTTTCCAGTTGATTCACTGGTCTAGCTATCCGACCCTTGATAGCCCTCATGCATTCATGGCATCGATAATAGCATGTTCCATGATTAGCTGTTTGATAGCTCTTCGTACTGAGGCTTGACCTCGTATTTGTTTCCCTGCTTTTGTGTTGTTTGGGTCTGTGTTACCCATTTGCAGGATCTTCAGGTAACCAAGCTGGATAGAGTGGAGCGCCAGCTGGTCGATCCTCGTTTCCTTGAGTCCCAGTCTATTTTTATTATGTATTGAACCAGGGGATCCCCTGCGTGTGATGGGCTGACGGGCTCTGAAGATCACGGACCGATGATTTCCCTGGTTGATACACCATCCGTGGTATAGAGGCTCGATTCAGATGATTTTCCAGTTGATACACTGGTCTAGCTATCCGATCCTTGATAGCCCTCATGCATTTCATAGCATTGATTATAGCATGTTGCATGATTAGTTGTTTTGATAGCTCTTCGTACTGAGGCTTGACCTCGTATTTCTTTTCATGCTTCTGTGTCTTTTGGGTCTGCGTTACCCATTTGCAGGATCTTCAGGTAACCAATCTGGACAGAGTGGAGTGCCAGCTGGTCGATCCCCGTTCCCACGAGTCCCAGTTATTTTATGATATGTATTGAACCGGGGGATGCCCCGTGTTTTTATTGTATTGCGTATCTGTATTTGATTTTAAATTGGATGTTGCCTATTTTATATGAGTTTGAGTCAACTCGTATTTTGATTATTAATATTTTTACTGATGATTTTGAGTTCAGGCCCATTTGATTTCGAAAATTTTTTATCCCGATTTTACGCTTCCGTGATTATGTATTTCATTGTGATATAATATTTGTTTAGTAGCACGAAGCCTGACATTTTTTGTATCAGAGATTAAACTGGGATAAGATCAATTTCCTTTGATCACACTCGAGTCTAGGCATAGAGTTTTGATTTGATTCTTGATTGACTCTATGACTTATGTGATCTTTTATCTGTCTATGATTATCTGCTGTGAGATCTTACCTCTGGAATTGTTTATATTCCGCCGAGGAGAGGAAGAGGTAGGATGACTAGACGTACCGCGGAGGAGTCTAGGGCAGGTAGCGATGATGATGTTCATCAGGTTGAGAACGTTACTAGACAGATAGGCGAGATGAAGTTGGTCTTAGCTAGGTTTCAGCGGATGAACCCTCCGACTTTTTCTGCAGCAGATTGTGGTGCGATGGCTGATGCTTGGTTAGTTCAGATGGAGGAGTTGTTCGATACTCTGGAGTACGCTCCCGAGAAGACACTGAAGCTAGCGGTGTTGCAGCTGAGAGACAACGCACAGCGCAGGTGGAGTGGTACTTCTCGTATCCTTCGTGATAGTGGGGCTGTGATTACTTGGGAGAGCTTCTGTGAGGCGTTCTGACGGGTGTATACCCCGGATTCCTTCTATAACAGTCGTGAGCGAGAGTTCTACAACCTGAAGCAGGGTAACATACGAGTGGATGAGTATGCCCGGCAGTTTTCTGCTCTTTTGATCTATGTGCCACACATAGCCAACCAGGAGAGAACGAAGAGGAACAAATTTCTGAAAGGCTTGAGGCCTGATCTGTACTGGATGGTTTTGTCTGGTTCACCGGCGACCTATATTGATGCGGTGAACAGAGCAGTGGATATTGAGGAGAGTCTGTTGGCGGTCGAGGCTCCGACTCGGCCGATTACTGGACACACCCATCAGCCTGTTCAGGATGCGTCGCAATATTTCTATTCTCCTCAAGGGTCGCAGCAGCAGACTAATCTCCAAAGGTTTCGACCTCGAGGGAAACAGTTCAAGAATAAGGCGAATTCGAGTTCCTCTGGTTCTGCGAGTTCTGGTTCTGGCAGTGGTTCTGGTATCATGTCTTGTGGACAGTGCGGAGGAAGGCATCCGACTTTGCAGTGTCGTGGAGTTCAGGTGTTTTGTCATAACTGTGGATAGCCAAAAAATTTTTAGAGAGTATGTCCTTTGTTGAGGGGTCAGTCTTTAGTTCCTTCATAGCAGGGATCAGCTGGTGGTTCTTCTCAAAGACCGCAGATTCCTGCCCCTACCCAGCGATCTGGATTCCAACCCCGTGAGCATTCTAGGTTTTGAGCACCTTCGAGAACTCATGATAGGATCAATATGGCACAAAAACAGGCCTAGGAGTTTAGAAGGTATCTCAGTTGAATGAACTCCTTGGTATTTTAAATTTTCGAAACCGTTTAAAACTATTTTTACAAGCACCGCTTAACTTAAGTCCGAGTTACCAGACTTAAGGTATCTCAGTTTAATGACTGATCTCTTGGCTAACAAATATGTGTGGAATAAAGCCAATTGATCAGTGAACAGTGTAACAAGTAAGTAAATGCGTAATGTAAAAGTTAAGGGACAGAGTTTGTTTCTGGAAGTTCGGATATAAAAATACCTACGTCTCCCCTTCTTCCTTTTCAGGAAGGTTTCACTAGATATTTGATGCGTGCAGGTCTTCGTAGACACCCGATCACTTGAGCCTCGCCCACAGTGAACTCCTAGTAACTCCAAATACAAGGCAGAACACACTGTTGTTTACTATCAAATGATTTTTCGAACTGCTTCACACAGCAAGTTCGTTACAGACTCTAATCTGATTTTACAAAGAAAGAGATACAAAAGAGTTCTGTAAATCTTCTGGTTTATTTACAAGGAAACTTGTTTACAAATGTAACCAGAAGATATCTCGAAGATTATATCTGATAAAGAACAGAAGGAATGTTCTTCGAGATGGTATAAGCTGGTATGTCGAAATACTGTGAAAATAAACTTTGAAAAACCAACGACTGAGAGAATGATAGACGAGAGCGTGAAGTGTCCAGGAACATCTCCGTTTGAATTTCTTGAGCTATTTATACATCTCCATCCTAAACGATCATAAATGAGCCGGTAGACACAAACCTTGTTTGCATATATTTGTGCAATAACCGTATAACAACCTCTGTAAATATGTACTATTTACCAAAAATAGTACCATCGTTTTCTCCTTAACACCAGGAAATTGTACGATTCTATTATGGCCATCGATCTTTTCCAATTCGAGTAATCGATCGAATTTGAATCAATTCATTATTTGTGCCTGAATACTTTCTATTGAGTAGATCTTTCTCTCATGAAGATAATAGATAAACCATCGCTGATAGAGTATATATAATTGTCCTTTCTGAATACATTGAAATATCTGACCACTTGCAATCTCAGATAAACTGACATCATCATATCTTTTAAACGTACTTTAGCCATATCTGTTGAATATATTATCTGTTAAGAATGACGTCACAGTTTCTGATAACCATAATATGAACATATCTGTTGACAGCAACCTTGCTGTTATTTGTTAGACATATTGTCATGGTTATCAAAACACGAACACTATTTGTTGTCAGCAACCATGAGTGATACTGTTACGGTATCTGATGACAGCAACTATTAGTTATCTGTTGATGTTATTGCAACGTATCTGACTACCAATGTGCGAATCTTTTTGTTGACAGCAACTATCATTGATTCAATAACGAAGTCTGTTGGCAGATACAATCACTCTTAATGCACTTTCAACAGTAGGTATTTGGCCAGATAACCCGAATAACTGAATCGATAACTTAAATGTTCCAAACCTGAATCTGAACAACCCGATAACATTTTTGAAATATAAACTGATAACTGTTGTCAGCACCTCTAATGTCCTTGAGATAGATTACTCGAAGTCCAGTTCTTTTCTTATTTTTGTTATCACCAAAACTATAAATTTTATCCTAACAATTTCCCCATTTTTTGTGATGACAAAACTTAGCAGCCTTTAGATTTAATAGATGATCAAAGGTAAAGAGAAAGCGCAAGGTCTTCTGAAATCAAGAAATTTCATTAAATTAAAATAGTACAAAAGATTTGTACACAAGATTCTAATCCTTTCCAGTACACCAAAATTTAGCGCTCCTTCTGGGAATCAGACTTGGTCCTAAGTCCATACGCTCATCACTGTCATATAACCTTCTGTTCGAATGACCACTTATGTTACCAGAACTATGCCTTTCACCGCTTCTGCCTCTGCCTCGATCTTCTCTGCTCATACTACCACTGAATCTGTCCACAATATCTGTTGTTCTACCCCGCTACCACCGCCACCACTACCACTGCCTTGATCATCAGGAGGGGGCTGAGGTCTGCTGCTGCTTCCTTCACCCTTTTTGGCATCACTGCCTCTTAGATTATCGACGAGATCACCAAGCTGGGTGGAGAGGTTCAAAGAGTTTTCCGCGACTTTTGCTTGGAAATCAAACAATTCACTCCTTATAGCAGCAACCTGCCCATCCAAGTAATTGACTTTCGCATCAAGTTCTTTCACCTCCTTCCGAACCTCCATCAAATCAGCAGTGACAGAAGCACCGTGAGCCAGAACCCATTTCTTAAACTCATTTAAATGAAGTATGTGGACATCACCTTGAGTTCGGTTATCTTGGCGAGCATTGTGAATCACATTTCGGAGGGTTTCCTCGTGTTGGCGCATAGTGTCACGATGGCCTCTATCAAGTGTATTGAGCCTAGATAATATATCATTATGAGAATCATCAATACGCTGTGAGAGAAAGG
>KV006946.1:9121-51353 GCA_001598015.1 Dorcoceras hygrometricum
AGCAGTAGCGCTTGAAGAGGAATATGCTATCAGCTGTTGCGTTGCGAGGAATTTGATTTAGTTGGTGACCAGCTGATGGTTTGAGTAACCAGCTGCTGTTGGAGAGGTGACGTCGTTTTGTTAAGTTGAAACGTAGCGTTTTGAGAGCAGTAGCGCTTGAAGAGGAATATGCTATCAGCTGTTGCGTTGCGAGGAATTTGATTTAGTTGGTGACCAGCTGATGGTTTGAGTAACCAGCTGCTGTTGGAGAGGTGACGTCGTTTTGTTAAGTTGAAACGTAGCGTTTTGAGTGTAACGCTTTTGTTCAGCTGTTGGCAGCAATGGTGACGTATCCCTTACGACGTCGTTGAGTTGTTTAGCATGACCAGCTGTTGGTTGTGGCGAAAGGAATCTGTTGTCAGCTGCTGGAGTGATGCGGAGTCGTTTTGATTAGTTGATGCGGCGTCGTTATGATGTTCTTTTGAGAATATAACGTCTGATGGTTGCTACTGGTTTCTTCGAGGGAAAGAGCTGATTTCTGTTGTGAGCAACCGCTGGTGTCTGTTGTAAGATACCTACTGTTTCGATGTCTGCTGATTTTGGTGAGCAGCAGCTGATGGATTGAGAGATATATAGATAAGTGTTGATCGACACTTAGAATTATTCTGAACCCGATATTTCTTATCTCCAATTTCAAACCCTCGTTCTAGCTACAGTTCACCCGAACGTTTCTTCCCTAGAATTCTGTCGATTCCAGCCATTGTTTTCGATGAGTTGCTCTTCCGATTGTTACCTCAGCAACAAGTGGGTCCGTGGTACCAGCAAACTCCTTAGGTCCCTGCATGCGGAACCTCTCTACAACATCCTCTTCATGCGACTTCCTGGGTTGCTCTGACTGACGCTCCAGTAGCCTAGTAATCCCGGCTAGCATATCCACGCTAGCTCTCTCGTATGGAGTCAACTGAGGTGGTGGTGGAGGAGGATGCATAGAATCATCCTGCTGGGTCCTATCGCGATGGGGAGACATTCTGATACACCAAAACCTTATCACGTAAATCTAAGTGCATGACTAAGCGTCTAGTTTTAAAACTCTAAGGCCAAAACTCATGCAGAACTAAAACATGCAGCATGCAATCATAAACATAAGTAATAATATAGTAAACTCACAGACTGGTAGGGAGACGTTCGAGCTCCACGCAGCAGGCTAGTACCCCACCAGAACCACCGCTTTGATACCAACTGAAACGAACCAGAATCTACAATTTTTTTAAAAAAACATATGCGGAAACATAAACTGAAAGTATGGCTCGTTCCCTTTTAAAACATTTCTAAATCATTTTCTCGACAATACTTTAAACATAAATAAAGAAATATTTAAAAACGTTAAAACATCCATACAGTTTAAAGCCAACTGCGTAGAAGTATTGAAAATGAACATGTTTAAAACCAACATATGAAAAGCGTATCATAATAAAAGTGAAACATAAGTGCGGTCACGGGGTACTGCTACAGCAGGTGCTCAGAGGTCCTCACCGCCAGTCGGGATGTACTCATCAGCAGGGTCATCACCTACACCATTTAAACCTAGTGAGCCTAGAGGCTCAGCATGCTCTATCTTGTATCATAACAAAGTACATACTAATAAAGTCGCATGCAAGAACATACTTGTAATAAATAACGTTAAAGCATGAATGCGTGCATGATCTTAAAACGTTGCTTCATATATTTCATATCATACATAACATATAACATACATAAGGCATGACATAACATAACATGAAAAACGTATGAGTCGTATCAGTGAATGCGAGCGGGCGTGTGACTGATCAGTCGAAATAACCAACGTACGTGACGGTGCGGTTCACTCCACCTTACCTCGGGATCCCAAGCACCTCTATGTTTGCCACTTCACCATGATGTCAACACATGGATCCATAGGCTCATAATTATACATTAAAACAGGGATTTCCGGGCCCGACTACCCGACTAGCTCCCATCATTAAACTTTGCCACATCACTTCAATCACTCGGGTTTTATCTTAAAAAGAGACATACATGATCATATTTCATAAAATCTCATGATGCGTGCATTTCTTAAAATCATGCAGTTTAAAAGGCTTAACTCGTCAATGTATATTTAATCTTTTCCATTAAAACATTTGCGTACATAGACTACTACATATATATATAAATATACTACATTTTCTACTCGGTCGAGGACTGGTTCAGGAGTCTGGCCCACTACTTCTAGACTTAACATCGACCTTAACTTATCTCATGACTTAAATGTTCAACTTTAAAATTTTCCAACACCTTCAATTTTGACTACTTTTAATTCAATTTTGACTTTAGAAATCAAAGGCTAATTTTGACTAATTCAAAATAAATTTTGACTAATTTAAAATCAATTTTGACTTTAAAATCAATTTAATCAAATTTTGACTTTAAAATGACAACTTAATCCAATTTTGAAATGGCCAATTTTGAACGAAAGACCGATTTGACCAAATTGAAACCCAGAATTCAATTTTGACTTAATTAAAAATAAAAAGACTCCAATTTTGACTAAAAACTTAAAAATAAACATAACTCTAATTATTTTAAGTTTGACTCAATTTTAAAACATTTGACTATTTTCTTTAAATATTGGACCTTTGACTTAAAATTAAAATAATAGGTTCATAATTAATATAACTCGAGTCAACTTTAAAACATTTGACTCAAGACTCGATGAACCGATCCGATCCAACCGAACCAGCCAAACCGGTTCATAGACCGACACAATTCACCAACCCTACGCAAATCACACACACAACGCCATGCACTCCTATGCGACAGCCGCCACTCACGCCCTTCGGCCGCCCAGCCTCCGGCCGACACGGCGCTGCACCGTAACACACAGCGCACGGTGTTTCACTATTACCCGATGGTTCGACCATGATTTCTCCACTTTGGGACACTCCTCGACCACCCTATGATCCTCACTCAACGGACTAGCCATGAGCCGTGACCCCCTGAACCTTTAACCAACCGAGCAAGATGAGATCAAGTCGAGAAACATGAAAGAAATTTCGTGTCATGCATGAACTCAATCAAGGAGGTGTAGATCTGGATAGAACACATTCAATTCACACAATTTTTCATGAAAAACAGTCTAATACAGTTTAAATGGCGAGAAAAGAGTTGATATCACATGCCTGGTTCGTAGGGAAGGTAGATCTACGAGTTACCGACGCTGTAGACACGAGATCAGGACACCACCGGCTTTGGATCACCAAGCTTCACCAAGGGATTGAATTTTTGAAACTTAGAGCTTGAGGGGAAGGAAGGGGACGACTGATAGAGGTTTTGAGGCTAGGTTTAGTGATAATTTTGTGTTATGAAAGAATAGAATGTGACACAAATGACCCCTATTGATTTAATTAAGAAAAGTGAAGAAAAATGACATGCTTGCCCCTCCATTTAATTGAAAAGATAATTAAAACTTTGACTTTGCAATAAAAATGGCTACTTTTCGAAATTAAAGCCTCCTCAAATTTTACAGAACCTTAAAATTAAATAAAAACAGCCCGTATAGGATAAAAACGGATTCCCCTCAAAAATACTAATAAAAGTCCTCATTTTCTGAAATTGTTGCTTAAAATAAAGTAAATTTTTTTCTTAAAAATCTAATAACTTAAACATCTCAAATTATTTCATGCCGGTCGACCCTAATCTCGTCCACGCGTCCGTAACCCAAACAGGATGAAAAACAAGACATGCACATCATGCAGCATAAGATCATAAATAAATCATAAAATATGGCATGTAATCATCTAAAATTATTTTCCCCCTAGTCATGCACTCATTTCTACGTAGTCAGGAATTTCCAGGCGTTACAAGTGCAGATCAAGTGCAGTGTATAAGAGAAATGTTCAAGTGCAGAGTTGTATACAAGAGCAGTGATCAAGTGCACGTCTGATCACTGAACACGGCTATAATCAGTTCATCATAGGGATCTCAGTCCTTGGGTAGACCGAATCAGAACTGATTAACTGTATGCTTGCTGATGGTAAGAATGGGTCCCTGAATGGCCCAAGTAAACAAGAAAGCATGCAATGGCTCTTGATAAGAAGAATAGAGCCGAGCTGGTAAACCAGATCAGGGAAGAGAAAACCCGATCAAGGAACCGCAGCAGCTGGATGCCTATGATGGGGAAGCAGAATGTTGCTGTAGTGGAAGAAGGAACCAGCTGGATAGGAAACCAGCTCAGAGAATTGACATGCTTCGCGTAATGAACAAGTTGGCTAAAGCAGCTCAAGAGTAGGAAAGAACAAAACAATAGCAGATAAGAAGCGAGCAGCTCGAAGTAGAAACCAGCTCGGATAGAACAACGGCAGATGCCATCAAATCTACGAGCTGGTGCTAAGAACCAAGCTGGTTAAGGTCAAACCAGCTCAGTAAGCAGAAGCAGAGTTCAAGAGCAGAAGTTGGACAAAACGACAAGAAAAGCGATTTGAACACACAACATTACGCAGACTACTTTTCAGTGTTTAATTTGATTTGATACCGTGCTCACATGCTAAAAGCCTGCAGATGCATTTATGTACAAAGGACGCAAAGTACAAAATGTCAGAAGACTTTCAACGTCTGCATATTTGTGTCCAACGGATTAATTTACATGTCAGGCTATAAATAACAAGAGCATAGCACAAGGAGAGAGGGGAAGGCGGAGAGAGTGTTGTGCAAGTGCAGAACAGAAAACAAAAAAAGCACAACACATAACGGTGCTCATCGCAAGTTTGCACACTCTGTGGCAGCTGGTTTGCAAGCTGGTTCAATGCCTAGGTGTGAGATAATGAACTGATGGACTTCAAAGAATAATCAAGTCGACAACACAAGCTCTGGGAAGACATTGACAAACCAGCTCAAACAGGAGCACTTCCCAGTGTGTGAGATTATATCTTTGAGATGTTGAGCGTACACTGTAATCTCACACACAATTCACTCATAAATTCGAGAGTTGAGCGAAAAATAAAAATGAGTGAATAAAATCAAAACTCTCCATTGTAGTCTTTGGACAGAGACATTAAACAAGTCTAGTTATCTTTCGCACTGAGAGGTTAAAGAAGTGTGTGTAGTCTTTCTCACTGAGGCATAAAATAAGTGATGTTAGACACACAGCTTGCGGGCTTAGTGTGCAGTGGTCGTTGCTAGGAGTTCTTGCGGCTGCTGGTCGTAGGAGTGGGTTACATCGAGGGTCGTTGTAATCAAAGTCTTCTAGTGGAAACCTTGCCATTGAGGAAGAAAGGGAGACGTAGGAGATTCAGCTCCGAACTTCCATAAACAATCGCAACGTATTTTCTTTACTGTTTTCCACACTTACATTCATACGCATAAGCATGATTGTTTAATATGCATAAAACTGTTTAAAGAGAATTCAAATATAAGAGTTCAGTTTGGGTTATTTCCGCATGATTTTAATTCATTACTCAATCTGTATCTCGGTGCATTAACATTCAAGAACACTGAGTTATTGCAGCTCAAGTTAAAGAAACCAGACTGCTCGTGTTAAACCAGCTTGAAAAGGAGCTGGTAATCTGGACCAGCTCGCAGAGATGTTGGTCCAGATTCACGACGATCTGGTTTCACAAGTTGCATGGTGGTTTTCCAACTCCTTAAATTTTTGCACGTAACTTATGGGGTTGGTGTCTAGGCGGTATGAGAGCTTACGTGAGCTGTGGCAGAACTCACGGACACCTCCATCAATTTTTCGATCCCAACAGCTGGTATTAGAGCGCTTTTGCGATCTGGTACCCCGGGATTTTGGGACCAACAGGCGATCTTGCACAGACTTCGCTCTAGATCGAAGCATATCTCCTTGGTCCTTCACATACCGCACAAAATCTGGCAAAGACCGCTGATTTTCCTCAACTTCTTCCAGTCGCTAAAACAATTTGCACTTCCCACCATGCGAAAACCTCTAAGTATGTTATACCGAACATCACCTGGTAGAGAAAAATAACACGAAAATTCTACCGAAATCTGAATGGTCAGCTCAGATTAGCCATATGATCAGAGGCAAAGCGCTAAACTCACGGTCAATCTAGACCCAAAACTGTCTACAAGCACTTCCAAACTCGAAACGAAAGCTTAGAGTCTCTGCTAGAAACTGAGTACACCGGAAAACCATGCAATCTCGTTGCGTGATCGACACGAAATTCTATCATTTGCTTCCTAGCACAAGCCTTAACACAAGGAAAGATAGGCTGACGTAGACAGTCCATCAATGTAACGCCCAAAAATCCTAATTACGTGGAAATGAGTGCATGCCTTGGGGGAAAATTATTTTAGAAAATTATATGCTATTTTATGTGATAATAGATAGTTTTAATGTTTCATGATATGCATGTTATGTTTTCTGTCTATTTGAGTTCCGGACGAATGGACGAGAGTAGGGACGACCGAGATGAAAATTTATTTATGTTTTTAAGCCCTTAGATTTTTAAGAGCAAATTTATTATTTTTCAGCAGCAATTTCCGAAAATTGAGGTTTTTGTGATTATTATTGAGGTAAACCCGTTCTTCGCCTATACAGGCTGTTGTAATGGACTTTATTGTATTTTAAAAATTAGGAGGCCTTATATTACGAAAATTAGAGATTTCAAAGCATAAGTTAGAGTTCTAATTAACATTTTAAGTGAGTGGAGGGTTAGGATAGGAAATTTCTTTAATTTTCTTAATTAATCACATTGGAGGGGTCATTTTTGGAACTCATTCATTTTTCACTCCAACTCTAATCACTTGAAACCCTATCCCTAGCCTCCTCCTCCCTTATCCCTCACCATTCACGTCCCACTCCCCTCTCCTTCAAGCAAGTTCCATCGATTTTTTTGGAGTTTTCAAGGTGGTCTGTCCCGATTTGGCGTCCTCCGCTTCGGTAACTCGCAGATCTTCCATAGTCTCCAACAAAAGGCATGTGATATCCCTTCTTTTCTCACCATTACGCCATATTATTCTGTTTTATTTATAAAATGCATGAATTGTATGTGATTTGTTTAGATCTACGTTTAATGTTTTAGATCCATGCATGATTCATAATTTTCATTACGTTTTTTATCGGTTCTTGTAATGTTTCGGCCAAGGACTGTTCAAGGGGCATGGATATGGTTTATAGTGGTCCAGTGGTGGTCCATAGATGAGGAGAGGATGGCTAGAATATGGCTGGATAGGGGCTAGACGTGCGGCCGCATGGCATCTCTCGCCGTGTGCAAGCTGCCCGATTCGTGCACGTCGTGTGTGAGGTGTGGCTCCCGGCTGGGGTCGTGGTTGGGTCCAGGGGAACCGGCCGGACCTGGGGGTGGTCCAGCCGGCAGGGCTCCGACCATGGGCTGCCGGAGCAGGAGGGCCGATGGCTGGAAGTTGAGTTTAAAGAGAAGTGTTGAGCATTTTATTAAATATTAAGGTTAAATTCTAAGGCTTATTGGGTCAAGTCATGTTTAGGATTGGATGTCAATTTTAAATTTAAGTCTAGGCTTTTGGGCTTAGAACTAGTGGGACAGGCACCTGAACCAGTCCTTGACCGGAGTAGAAAATGTAGAAGCCCGTAAATCTATATTTAATTATATGTAGTAGTTTATGTATGTTAATGTTTTAAATGAAAATTGACGGGCTAAGCTTTTAAACCGCATGTTTTTATGAAATTGCGCATCATAAAAATTTATGAAATGTTAAAGGCATGTTTGAAAAGAAAAAATAGAGGTATTGAAGTGATTTTTGGCAAGATAGACGATGAGCGGATTCGGGATGCCGGGTCCGGTGAACCTCTATTAATGTATAATGATAGACAATGAGCGGATCTGGGAGACCAGGCCCAGTGAACCTCTGTTAATGTGATGATGATGTAGGTCGGGTGAAACCGGACGCCACGTACATTGTTTTATGATTGATCAATCGATAATGGTCCACAGTTCATGGATACGACTCACACATTTTGATGTTATGCTATTTCATGCCTTATTATGTATGTTATACGATGACGATATGTTACGACTGATGTATGAATCATGTTTTACGATCATTCATGCACGCATGTTTGAAGTTATTTTACTATACGTGCATGCTTGCATGAGACTTTATTATATGTACCTTGCTATTATTCAGATAGAGCATGCTGGGACTTTAGGCTCACTAGGTTTAAATGGTGCAGGTGATGACTCTGTGGATTTTATGCTGACTGCCGGTGAGGACCACTGAGCACTCGTCGCAGCAGTTGCCCCGTGACCACTATGACGTCTTCATTTTATGTTATGAAATAGTTTCAGATATTTTCTTTTTAGTTTTTCTCTGTTTTTCCACACTTTTATTTACTCTAATTTTTTTTTATGAAAAACGAATGATGTGATTTTTGAGATATTTACCCTATTTATGTTTTAAAGAAATGTTTAGAAAATTGTTTTAAAGGGGACGAGCCATACTTTTAAAGATTGTTTATTCCACACTTTATTTAAAAGAAAAATTCTAGAGTCTGGTTCGTTTCAGTTGGTATCAGATCCAGGTTCTGGTGGGGTACTAGCCTGCTGCGTGGAGCTCGGAAATCGCACTCTCAGTCTGTAAGTTTTAAGAGTTTTACGATGCATGTTTATTTTCACATATGCATGTTCTATTTTCAGCATTAATTTTATTTCAGGAGTTTTAGAGTTAGACGCTTAGTCATGCACGTAGATTTATGTGGTAAGATTTTGGTGTACCAATATGCCTCCCAGACGCGACAAAAACCAGCAGGATGATGCTGCGCCTCCTCCTCCTCCCCTAACTCCTCAGTTGACACCATACGATAGGTCTAGTGTGGATATGCTAGCCGGGATCACCAGGTTATTGGAGAGACAGTCGGAGCGACCCGGGAAGTCGCAGGAGGAGGACGTCGCTGAGAGGTTCCGCAATCAGGGACCCAAGGAGTTTTCAGGGACTACTGATCCACTTGTAGCTAAGGAGTGTATCCGATCTTTGGAGACCATCTTTGCTTATATGGGTCTCCCGGACGCTGACAAAGTCCGTTGTGCTATTTTCATGATTAAGGAGATGCCGCTCTTTGGTGGGAGAGCTGTGGTTGGTCTGTTTATGGAGAGCTTGACTTGGGAGAGGTTCAAGGTCATTTTCTTTGAGAAGATGCCGACGCCCGGAGCCAGCTTATCAGGTAGTTCATGAGTCTCCGTCAGGGCGACAAGTCTATGGCCGAGTATGTACGGCAGTTCGAGCGGGGGTGTCACTTTGTGCCCTCTATCGCGACAGAGCGAGAAGTTGAGGTAGTTCACTGATGGACTGCGACCCGACATCCGCCATGATGTCAATATGGAGGTCATTGCTACGTACATGGCGGCAATGAACAGAGCATACCGGTCTGAGAGGGTCCGGAAGGACATGAGGGATGACTTCTAGAGGAAGCGACAGTTGCAGCAGCCAGTCAGGGGACAGTATTTGCGGTAGCCAGCGAAGAGACCATTACAGGGGGCCCCTAAGGGCCCAAATCCTCAGGGGTCACAGCAGCAGAGACCTCAAGGCTAACAGAGGCCACAGCAGTAGAGGGCTACTACCCCTAGACCTGTAGGGATACTGATGTGTAGGGTGTGCCATAAGAATCATCCAGGACAGTGCATGGCGGGTTCAGGCAGGTGTTATCACTGCAAGGAGCCAGGGCATATCTCTAGTAGAGGGCTACTACCCCTAGACCTGTAGGGATACTGATGTGTAGGGTGTGCCATAAGAATCATCCAGGACAGTGCATGGCGGGTTCAGGCAGGTGTTATCACTGCAAGGAGCCAGGGCATATCTCTAAGTTTGCCCCAGGAGGACGCAGTCCACTGGTCGTGTTTTCGTGATGCAGGCAGAGGCTCCAGATCCAGACACGACGTTACTCATAGGTATTTTAATTTAGAGATTTCCATTGTTTCCGTGCTTTAACATGTTGGTATTTGGGTGTCTAAAAATTACATGCTAAGTAGAGCACTGCTGGAGATTCTATGCCTTAGTTTCTGAGTTGATATAAGTAAGAACTGTAGATCTTCTAGAACTTGCCTTGAGAACTTAGACAAATAGGACTAGCGAACTTAGAAATGTGATAGGCATCTAAACTGTTTATTGGGATCTAGTTTGTTTGTAAACGCGTGCCTGTGTGACGTTTCTGTTTCAGGCGAGATTCGTGTGCTAGGTGTCACTACCCTCGTCTTGCTAGACTCAGGGGTGACTAACTTGTTTATTTCGAGTGCGTTCACATAGAGGTTGAGCATTATTTCGGAGAGCTTGGGTGTAGCTTTCGCCTTGACAGTTCCGTTAGGAGAGGAGTTGATGACAACGAGCATTGTTCAGGTATTGACGATGATGTTCCAGGATCATGCAGTCAGAGCCGACTTGGTTGTGTTGTCGATGTCAGGATTTGACCTCATCCTAGGTATGGACTGGTTGATGGAGCATGGAGCAGTGATTGATTTCTAGCGGAGATCAGTGACGATCAGGCCGCCACGACAGGAGACTTTCTTATGATGACAACGAGCATTGTTCAGGATTGACGATGATGTTCCAGGATCATGCAGTCAGAGCCGACTTGGTTGTGTTGTCGATGTCAGGATTTGACCTCATCCTAGGTATGGACTGGTTGATGGAGCATGGAGCAGTGATTGATTTCTAGCGGAGATCAGTGACGATCAGGCCGCCACGACAGGAGACTTTCTTATTTGAGGTAACGAGGAGATCGCGGAAGCCCAGATTCATATCCTTTGTACAGGCCAGGAAGCTAGTTGAGCTTGGATGTCAGGAATTCTTGTCCAGTGTTACCACTACAGGAGATGCAGCATGCTCTTCACTGTCTGATGTGGAGGTAGTCAAGGATTTTGTAGATGACGTTGTGGGAGTTCCACTGGAGATAGAGGTGGAGTTTTCAATCGAGCTGATGCTAGGTATAGTGCCTATCTCTAAGGCACCGTATCGATTGGCTCCTACCGAGATGAAGGAGCTGAAGGAGAAGATTCAGGAGTTGCTCGATAAAGGGTTCATTCGCCCTAGATTTTCTCCATGGGGCACGCCAGTTCTGTTTGTGAAGAAGAAGGATGGCAGCATGAGATTGTGCATAGACTACCGGGAATTGAACCGTGTGATAGTGAATAATATGTACCCACTCCCTAGGATATATGATTTATTTGACCAGTTGCAGGGAGCTTCGGTTTTCTCGAAGATTGATTTGAGATCTGGATACCATCAGTTGAGAGTTAGAGAGGAGGACGTGTCCAAGACTGTATTCCGGACACGTTATGGCCACTACGAGTTCTTAGTGATGCCGTTTGGCCTTATGAATGCCCCAGCGATTTTCATGGATTTGATGAACAGATTCTTCAGACAGTACTTAGACCAATTCATCATTGTTTTCATCGACGACATCTTGGTCTACTCGTGGAGCTTGGAGGAGCATAGATAGCATCTAAAGACCGCACTGCAGACTTTGAGAGAGCACAGATTGTATGCCAAGTACAGCAAGTGCTAGTTTTGGCTCGAGCAAGTGGCGTTCTTGGGGCATATCGTTTCTAGGGATGGGATTTCAGTCAACCCATCAAAGGTGGAGGCAGTTCAGAACTGGGGGATTCCAAAGAATGCAGCAGAGATTCGCAGTTTCTTGGGTTTTACGGGATACTACCGTAAGTTCATCAAGGGCTTCTCTTCGATTTCAGTGCCCTTGACTGCCCTGAACAAGAAAATGCGAAGTATTTATGGAGTCCTGAGTGCCAGAGGAGCTTTGGCAGCTGAAGGAGGCTCTCACTTCAGCGCCGCTTTTAGCGATGCCAGTGGATAACGAGGAGTTTGTGGTTTATACGGATGCTTCCTTGAGAGGGTTAGGTGTAGTTCTAATACAGGGAGGAAAGGTTATCGCATATGCGTCGAGGCAGCTAAATAGTTATGAGCAGAACTATCCGACGCATGATCTGGAGCTTGCAGCAGTAGTGTTTGCACTGAAGATTTGGAGACACTACTTATACGATGAGAAGTGTCAGATCTTCACCAACCATAAGAGCCTCAAGTACTTTTTCACCTATACGGAGCTGAACATGAAGCAGCGCATATGGCTAGAGTTGGTGAAGGATTATGATTGTTACATTAGCTACCATCCGGGTAAAGCTAATGTGGTGGCAGATGCTTTGAGCCGGAAGACTGCAGTAGTGGATTGTTTGTCAGTCGAGAGGCCACTACAAGCTAAGATACAGAGGTTCGGACTGGAGTTCTATTCAGGAGGCTGTGCATCGAGTTTGGCACTCATAGTTCAGACGACTCTTCAAGAGTGGATTAGAGATGGACAGGCCTCTGATGAGCAGTTACAGAAGTGGAGACAGTGATTTGAGGCCAGAGGACGAGGTCTATATACAGTTGAGGATGGGATCATTCGTTTCAGAGGTCGCATTTGGGTGCCGAGCACTGAGCAGTTGAGAGCTGAGATCTTATCTAAGGCTCATTCATCGACGCACTCTATCCACCAGGGAGTACGAAGATGTACAGGGATTTTTAGATGGTGTATTGGTGGCCGGGGATGAAGACGATATTGGGAGATTCGTATCTGAGTGCTTGACCAGTTAGCAGGTCAAGGCAGAGCATCAGCAACCGGTAGGATTATTGAAGCCACTCCCTATTTCCGAGTGGAATTGGGAGCATATTACAATGGATTTTGTGGTTGGGTTACCCAGGAATCCCAAGAGATACACGGTGATATGGGTGATTGTGTACTGACTCACCAAGTCCGCCCATTTCTTACCGGTGAAGACTACTTTCATCCTAACAAAGTACGCAGAGTTTTACATCAGAGTGATTGTCAGGCTGCACGGCATACCAGTCTCTATAGTGTCAGACAGGGACACCAGGTTTACATCTGCGTTTTGGAGGAGCTTACACGCCGCCTTGGGACTAGGTTGTCGTTCAGCACGGAGTTTCACCCGCAGACGGATGGTCAGTCGGAGAGATTCATCCAGATTCTGGAGGATTTGCTGAGAGCCTATGTGATAAATTTCCAGAGTACGTGGGACTCGAGATTACCTCTGGTAGAGTTCACATACAACAACAGCTTTCAGGTATCGATTGGGATGGCTCCTTATGAGGCTCTGTACGGGAGGAGATGTCGATCTCCCGTGCACTGGGACGAAGTTGGAGAGAGAGCGTTGACTGGGCCAAAGCTAGTGCAGCAGACAACGGACATAGTGACGAAGATACGGGATCAGATGAGGATAGCCCAGAGTCTTCAGAAGAGTTATGCCGATCGTAGACGACGAGATCTGGAGTTAGCTGTCGGGGACCATGTGTTCGTGAGGATATAGCCCATGAAGGGCGTGATGCGCTTTGGTCGGAGGGACAAGATCAGTCCGGGATTCATCGGGCAATTCGAGATTTTGGAGAGGGCTGGTACTTTGGCATATCGAGTAGTGCTACCACCCGAGCCTGTCAACGATACATAACATATTTCATATCACGATGCTCCGGAAGCATGTACCGAATCCGATCGCACATGTTGATTTTTGAGCAGCTCCAGTTAGCACCTAGATTTATCATTTGAAGAAATCCTAATTACATAGAAAAAAGGGGGAAAATTATTTTAGAAAATTATATGCTATATTATATGATTTATTGATAGTTTTAATGTTTCATGATATGCATGTTATGTTTTCTGTCTATTTGAGTTCCGGACGAGTGGACGAGACTAGGGACGACCGAGATGAAAATTTATTTAAGTTTCTAAGCCCTTATATTTTTAAGAGCAAATTTATTATTTTTAAGCAGCAATTTCCAAAAATTGGGATTTTTATGATTATTATTTAGGGAAACTCGTTCTTCGCCTATACAGGCTGTTTTAATGGATTTTATTGTATTTTAAAATTTAGGGAGCCTTATATTACGAAAACTAGAGATTCAAAGAATATAGAGTTCTAATTAACATTTTAAGTGAGTGGAGGGTTAGGATAGCAAAATTCATTAATTTTCTTAATTAATCGTGAGTAGAGGGTTAGGATAGGAAAATTCTTTAATTTTCTTAATTAATCACATTGGAGGGATCATTTTTGGAACTGATTCATTTTTCACTCCAACTCTAATCACTTGAAACCCTAGCCCTAGCCTCCTCCTCCCTTCTCCCTCACGATTCACATCCCACTCACCTCTCCTTCAAGCAAGTTCCATCGAGGTTTTGGTGATTCAAGGTGGTCTGTCCCGATCTCGCGTCCTCCGCTCCGTTAACTCGCAGTCCTTCATTATTCTCCAACCAAGGCATGTGATATCCCTTATTTTCTCACCATTTACGCCATGTTATTCTGTTTTTAATGATCAAATGCATGGATTGATGAGATTTTTTTAGATCTATGTTTTAGATCCATGCATGTTTCATACTTTTCATTACGTTTTTTATCCGATCTTGTGATGTTTCAGCCAAGGGCTGTTCAACGGGCTTGTATATGGTTCATAGTGGTCCAGTGGTGGTCCATAGATGAGGAGAGGATGGCTAGAACATGGCTGGATCGGGGCTAGACGTGCAGCCGCATGGCATCTCTAGCCGTGTGCGAGCTGCCCGATTCATGCGCATCGTGCGTGAGGTGTGGCTCATGGCTCGGGTGGGGGGTGGGTCCAGGGGAACCAGCCGGACCTGGGGGAGATCCAGCCGGCGGGACTCTTGCCATGGGCGGCCGGAGCAGGAGGGCCGATGGCTGGAAGGTGGCGTGTGGTAGGGTTTGTGTTGCATGGGTCGACCGGTTCGACTGAACCGGTTTGTTGGATTCGGTTGACCGGGTCGCTTAGTCGAGGGTCGAGTCAAAAGATTTTAAGTTTGATCCGACTTATTTTATTTATGCACCTGGGATTTTAATTTTGAAGTTTTAGGTCCAATTTTAAGAATTTTAATTCAAATGTTTGAAGTCAAACTTTTAATTATTTTATAGACCTAATATTTTATTTTAGGTTTTAAAGGCAAAATTGGTCAATGGGTCTTTTATTTAGTCAAATTTTAATGATTGAGTTTAAAGAGAAGTGTTGAGCATTTTATTAAATTTTAAGGTTAAATTCTACGGCTTATTAGGTCAAGTCATGTTTAGGGTTGGATGTCAATTTTAAAGTTAAGTCTAGGCTTTTGGTCTTAGAACTAGTGAGCTAGGCACCTGGACATGTCCTTGATCGGAGTAGAAAATGTAGAATTCCGTAAACATATATTTAATTATATATGTAGTAGTTTATGTATGTTAATGATTTAAATGAAGAAATTAAATATATATTGAAGGGCTAAGCTTTTAAACCGCATGTTTGTATGAAATGCACGCATCATGAAAATTTATGAAATGTTAAAGGCATGTTTGAAAAGAAAAAATTAGAGGGATTGAATTGATTTGTGGCAAGATAGACGATGAACGGATCCGGGATCCGGGATGCCGGGCTCGGTAAACCTCTGTTAATGTATAATGATAGACGATGAGCGGATCTGGGAGACCGGGCCCAGTGAACCTCTGTTAATCTGATGATGATGTAGGTCGGGTAAAACCGGACGTCACGTACGTTGGTTTTATGATTGATCAATCGATAATGGTCCACACTTCATGGATGTATAATGATAGACGATGAGCGGATCTGGGAGACCGGGCCCAGTGAACCTCTGTTAATCTGATGATGATGTAGGTCGGGTAAAACCGGACGTCACGTACGTTGGTTTTATGATTGATCAATCGATAATGGTCCACACTTCATGGATACGACTCACACATTTTCATGTTATGCTATGTAATGCCTTATTATGTATGCTATACGACGACGATATGTTACGACTGATGTGTGAATCATGTTTTACGATCATTAATGCACGCATGTTTTGAAGTTATTTTACTATACGTACATGATTGCATGCGATTTTATTATATGTACCTTGTTGTTATTCAGATAGAGCATGCTGGGCCTTTAAGCTCACTAGGTTTAAATGTTATAGGTGATGACTTTGTGAATTTTATGCCGACCGACGGTGAGGACCTCTTAGCGCCCGTCGTAGATGTTGTCCCGTGACCACTATGACGTCTTCATTTTATGTTATGAAACAGTTTCAGATATTTTCTTTTTAGTTTTGTTCATTTTTTCCGCACTTTTATTTTCTCTGTTTTTTTAGGTAAAAAGGAATGATGTGATTTTTGAGATATTTACCCTATTTATGTTTTAAAGAAATGTTGAGAAAAATGTTTTAATGGGGACGAGCCATACTTTTAAAGATTGTTTATTCCGCACGTTATTTAAAAATAAAAAAATTAGAGTCTGGTTCGTTTCAATCAACCATGACTCCAAACTGCCACAACATCTGGCCCGAGCAAGGAAAAATGGAAACAAAATCCATAGTCGTGTGCCACCAATTCCAAAGCTAACACCACTATGAAATTTCCAAATGCTCAAACAATTCAAGATACTCAACGCTTCTAGCACCGCTGGCTGGGCTCCACAACAAGGCATCAGCAAAAAGCTTATCTCGCCCAGGATGGCGCTGAACTTACGTCCGAAATCCTTAACCAACTCTATCCCAAGAAACTGTCTCGCAATTCGGGCTGAGTGAAGACACCCTTCAAACTCTTGGGGTCGATGGAGATCACCAATCTCTCTCCACCTTAAAAGACTGGCGCCAAAACTCCACAGTAGATACAACGGCAGCAAACACCGAGACAAGAACAGGATATCTCATCTAGCGAGGTCTCCACTAACGTGGTGCAAACTATGCCTCGCTCTCTCTTTAGCAACACACAACTCAAACTTCTCGGTGAAGGAGAAGGATAAGAAGAAGGTGTGGAGTACGCCACTACAATCCATCGGCCACAAGGGTAAAGCCAACCCAGAAGTAGAAGCGATCAATAGGACTCTGGAAACAGCTCGACAGCTGGAGGCACGAAACTCACAAAAAAACTCAACAACTGGAGACTAAAACAATAGAGACCAACAAAATTCAAGACAACAACTGCATAGGGATCAATAGAACTCACGAATAATGCTCAACAGCTGGAAACACAAAGAACACAACTCAACAGATGGAGATACAACAACAGAGACACTCCACAGCTGGAGATGCGAAGAACTCCGTAACAACTCAACAACTGGAGATTCAAGGCTCAGAAACACAACCCAACAGCTGGAAACACGTGGCTCGCAAAAAAACTCCACAGCTGGAGGTACAAACAGAAGAAATCAATGAATTTCAAGATACAGCAACTCTCCTGGCAGGACAAAGACCTTATAGGTCACTCACAGTACTAAAGGCTCAGATGAAAATCGAGGAAATCTCAACTGCAAACACGTTAGGGAAATTATCTAAGGGAGTTCACCAACCTCCAATCGCGGCTCAGAAATCGCATCCCAAGCAGTAAACAGCTATTCTCAGTTCTCAAACGACATGAATTTGAACACTCCCAAGGCAAACAATTTCTTTACCAACGCTTTCTCAACGTGGCTCAGCACTACTCACGGGACAACTACCTCATATCGGCAGGAGTAACAAAGACACCACATCACATAAGAAGATGGGGTAGAAACCAACCCACACACCACGCAAAACAATCGAATAAAATGCAAAAGAGTGTGATGTCCTCGTGTCAACTAAACTCACCCAGAGTTAACAATGATAGAACAAATACCTGCAAAACTCCTCCGGATATAACATCAGCTTGGTCCTCAGTCATCGCATCCACCCGAGTTTGCTGAAGTCTCGATTCCTAAGACAGAGAAACCTCTCTAAACCAAGGTGCCTTCGACGACTGAAATCCTGACCGCTAGGACTGAAAAGGAAGATACGGTCGTCCCGAAGAACTTCCACTGGAACCATCTGCAGTAGATTGAATACTGATCTCTGGCAAAAGGACACACTCTAGCAAAGTGTCCAACCTTACCACACCAATTGCAAGCACCTCACACTCCAACGCATTGAGGTGGCCGAAGACTGACTCTCACGATGCCTCACAGGAGCACTAGGTTGGGAGACATCCTCTCCCTCGGCACTAACCAAAGCTCTCAAATTACTCACTACCTACCTACTAGCTCTACCTCTTCTCCTCGGCGGCATCTAAGAGGTACTCAAAATAAGCACACAAGCAAGTAGTTCACGCAATCAAGCAAAAACAAGAGAGAAATAATTGTGTCTAGACTCAAGTGTGACAGAAAAGAAACGAGCTTATCCCAGTTTAAGCTCTGATACGAAATTTTCAGGCTCGGTGCTCTAAAACTCAGAGTTAAGCATGCAATTAACTCAAAAACACGGAAGCTTAAAAAATGGATAAAATTTTCTTTTAGGCCTGACGGAAAATATGTCTTTAAAATAACGCAAATACTCAAAATACCGACTTATAACAAGTCGAATAATATCCCAGTACAAAACTCTCAAATGATACATGTATATAATCACAACCACAAAACAACGAGTCTTCAAAGCACAACTACGCAGGGCATTCCCTGGTAAATGACTCGATAGACTATATACATAACTGGGAACTCAACGACACCCATGGGGATCCACTGGCTGACGCACGACCCAACCAGCTGCAACCTGAAAACCACATCCACAACCAAAACAATCCCAAAGGGAAGGGGTCAAAATCCCAGTACGTAGAGCACAATAATACAGCAAACAGATACATCGTGCAATATATATCATGTCGTGTAATGCATGAGCAGAATAGGTCAAAGGAATGACAAGGGCTCAAAGGACAGCTCAACAACAGGAGAATATGCAGCTTGCAGAAAACACTCAACTGCTGGAAATCAGAACAGGAGGGGAAACCCAACGTGTGAGAGAATGGGAGTTATCTAGTCGCTCGATCACACACAGTAGTCTATATACTACAAACAGGATTGGCCACAATTCATGTGAGAGAATGGGAGCTACCCGGCCTCTCCATCACACGAAGCACTAGACACATCTAGGAGAGGGGGCCATAAAACATCTGAGAGAATGGGAGCTACCCAACCGCTCGATCACACGCATCCTGGTAACAACAGGTTTGCTTAACAGCAACACTATCAAGGAAAACAAGCTCAACGACAGCTAACTGCTAGCAAAGGACAGCAAGGGGCATAGGCTCAACACACAGAAAAACATGCAGATCACAATATGCATTACAATGCTCAACGTAATATGTATGCTATGTCCACAAAAACTCATGCAATAGCATACTATAAGCATAAGGCAAGCAGTACGACAATAAGAGTAGCATGTAGTACACAAGGTAGCTTAGGGAATCAGCATGCAGAACACAACCAGCTTAGGCTACAGCAGGTAATATGCAAAACATATCAGGCAATAGCATGCAGGATACAAACAGCTCAGGCGTCAACACATAACACACGACACAGCTGCCTCACAAAGCTCAAGTCTTACCAACTGCCTCACAAAGCTCGCAGCAAAACAGAGCACACACACCAGCCTACATAGAACAGCTCACGCACGCACCACTGCTACCACGCCAACATCCACAGGGTTGCTAACATCTTGGGAGGACCATCAACAGATCCTAAGGCACCCATCAACCTAAAATATTCAACACCGCAGAATACTAGCTCAATCTCAATGAGAAACTAGCTCGGAGAAGAACTTCCAACAGACCCGCGAGCTAACAAACCCTTGGTTATGACATTCAGCTGGGTCTGCTCTACAACTAACGGAACTAGTCTTAAACGAAAACAAGAACAAGGAATAATACTTACAGTTCGTAGAATACCAGCTCAGGAGAACAACACAACGGGGAAAAGCAACGGACGGTGAATGTTCTACTACTTCACATCTCCTCCTCCTACCATATTCGGTCACAATATCGATAGGGAACTGACGGGTTTGGAACGGGGTTTCCAACGGTACCACTCTTGACCAAAATAGATCGGCCGAACTCCGACAATCGGGAAAACAGAGGTACAAAAGAACAGTAGACGCGAGGGTTTTGAGAGAGGTGGCTTCTCGAGTACGCTGGAGGAGATAGATATTTTTGGGCAAAAATTACTAAGTAAAAAGTTCTATATATATATATATATATATATATATTACAGAGCTCAAGATCTGGTCTAAAGCATCCCGTTTCCAGCACAGGGATTACAGACCACCTCTATCCAGATCGTCAACCCACCAGCTAACATACAACACAGGTCAGTTCTCAAGCAACTCAGCTCAGACCTCAAAGCTGACACCAGATTGGACAAACTGTGAGAACTGTAATTGACCGATTTAATTAGTGGTATATTATGAGCAGATCAGAGGAAACAGCAAGACGTAATCGTGTAAGCTGTTGGATAGGATTAACCAGGGAGACGTGAACTGTCGGGTATTCAGCTTAGGAGAATTGGTCTGAGCTGCTGGTGATTTTCATATTTGGACAAGAGTTGTGAAGGTTTCAGCTTTGGAGAGAAATGCCCAGTACGTGTAAGCTTTCCAATGCGTGATCTATTCTACTATCCCTAGGGCGAGCTGTTTTGGGACAGAACAGCTCTGAGCTGTTGGAATAGCGAAGAGGTGGAAAATGGCTTACAGGTGCGCGAGCTGGTGGTACTGTGTAACCGGCCTGGTTCGTGATCTTGGTGTAGACCGGTACGGTTTATGTTTTCCAGATTAGGCAAGAGTTGGTCTACGTATGCGTAATATTTTTGTCCCAAACTGGAGACGATGCGACGTAGTTTGGCGATATCAGCTTAGACGCTGGTTGCTAGAGTTGACCAGCGTGATCTGTTGGTTGTGCGAGCTGATAGGTGTGCGGGAACTGATACGCAGATGTTATCTGTCGACGTGGCGTGATCTATTGTATCCAAGAGCTGATCTGTGCGTTTGTTCTGAGTTGTACGCTGGTATGCGTGATCTATTCGTTCTTAGCTGGACTTCTATGCGACATCGTTTGGTGGTCGCGAGCTGGTATAGCGTAGAGGAGTCTAATCTGCTGTAGTGCTAAGATCTGAGCTGGTTGAATTTTACTGTAGCGTTGACTGGGAGATAAATATAGGTGTCGATCAACACAGCCAGTTTTCAGACCCGATATTCCCTATCTTCTTTCCAGAGAGCCTTCGGTACGTACTGTTCATCGTACCCTATTTCTTTCGATTGTCGTCGATTTACGCCGCTGTTTGGAGCAAGGCTGGTGGCGCTGGGTTCCTATCTCTAAGAACTTTCGTTTGGTACTACTTTGGATCCTTGGGTCGACTTGTCGAGTGAGCATGATGTGGTTGAAGCGTTCGAACATTTTCGTGATTTCTGGTCGATAGTTCTCCCGTTCCGCTTGAGCTCTTGGGTTGTAGCTACGGAGTGGTTCGAGCCGTTCTGTTGAGTTCGTCGTGAGATGTTAGGGCAGTAGACTTGCACGGGCTGTTGGTGTTGTGTTCTTGTCCTCGTGCGATCTGTTTAGGTAGTATCCGTGTGAGATTGAGGTACGAGTGAGCTTATATTAGTAGCTTTAATATCAGCTTGATAATATTTTCTATTCGTGCGTGAGCTATTGTGATTCATGTGCTTAATTGCCTATGTGTGTAAATTATATGCATTGTTTGTGAGTATGATTTTACTTGGAATTCATGCATAGCATATTGAGCCTGTATTCTTTGAGACCTGATAATCGCTGAGTCACGATTTGCCGGCTGAGTCGTCGTGCTGAGAACCCAATGCTGTCGCTGAGTCATGATAGCCAGTTGAGTCACTGTGAACTGGATTCTGATGAATTATTGAGATTTATTGCCCAGATGAGTCGCTGTGCTTTGATTACCGATGATTCTTGATATCCCACATGTATTGCACGTTTGAAATATTGCATGTCTTAAATGATTGTTGTTTCTATTGATGCTCTTCGTACTATTTGTTGTGATATGTGGATTTTGTAATTTGATTATGTTCGTATTTTAAAAGATGATTTCAGTTCAGGCCTAAAACAAAAAATTTTAACCCATATTTTACACTTCCATGTAATTACGATTAATTGAGTACTTAATCTCTGATTTAGAGCACCGGACCTGACACAAACAGCACGGGACGCTCCCACCAACAGGTTACGCACACCAATAGATCTCGCCGGTGATAGCTCACAGTTCTCGTGTACGCAGGTTTAGCCCCAACAGCTCAGAAGAGCTAGGCCAGCTTCTCGCTGATCTGACCAACGAAAAGTAGCTCGCAACTACTACAATAGTAACAGATCACAGTCCGGACCAGTTTACTCACTTGGCCAGCTCACGCGAGACCAACAGCTCTCGCATCCTACATCTCGCGTCCTAACAGATCAGATCGCATCCTACTTACCAGCTCAGGATGCTCCCATAGCTTAAAATGCTCCAAAGATGATCGATAAGTTCTTGAATCACAGTGCATATAATCCCGAAACAGCTTGCGATCCCAGAACTGATTACGCCTGTTGCTCCCTGCTACACAGCTCACGGACTCAGTATAGTCCATGCTTAATAGCTTGCGCCCAATCTTGTGCACAGTGAACAGTTTACGCTTTCACCCATCACCAGCTCATGCAACATACCAGCTCACCTCTAAGCTGGGCTTCCAATCTGCTACAACACACAAGAGCAGCACGGCCACTATAACAGCTTTCGCCCTTGCTAACTCAAACCGAAACCGAAACAGCTTACACCAAAAGCTTAGAGAAAAACGTGATAGCTCTCTAAGCTGAATAACCTCGGATAATTAACCCTTAATCTAAACCCGATTAAGCTACTAATTACCTTGGTTAATAATAGCCCTCATATATCTACTCATATAGCATAGGATATCCACGCACACAGGCGAGCGGTGAAGCCTTGAGAACAAATCATCGAATCCTACATGCATCGTGACCTCTCCCAACTTAGCCACCTAATGACCCTCATGGAGTCTGTAAATGAGTCAAAGTGAGGCGACTAGCATGTAGACTCAATGATGTCTCGAGTAATAAGGACTAATCGTTATAACCAAGACCACGAACTTAATTCACTCAACAAATGATAACAACTTGAAAAGTCCGAACGAGGGTATTTCGATAGATCACCGGGTCACTATCCATTAGGCATACTCAGAACATCTCCATGTTTCCTACCAATCAAGCTTGGTACTTTCATTGAAGATTATAGTCTCAAACTCGGGTGGCCTTATCCCCATTTTAGACGTCCCAATAGACTAGGACCTAATTTAGAATGCACAGTGAGTATTATATGTGTTTCGTGATAGTCATCCAATCCACTATCACATCTAACATATACTATGGTGCATTCAAGGTTTTTATCCAAAAAAATTTTTGCAATATAGCAAAGATAAAGAATGACACGTAAAATGTAAATTATATATATGAATAAATATTGTTTTAACAATAGAGAAAACAATATCTACTACCAAAATTTGGCTAGCTGGCACCTATTCTAACAATATACCACTTGACCTATAGCCAAATAGTCATAAAGCGTAGTCCCATTGCTTTGTGATATTTTTCAAACAACGGTCCTGGAAAGCTTCATAAGTTTATCAGCGATGTTGTCTGCAGAGGTGACTCGTTAGACATCAATGTCGCCTCTTCCAAAAATTTCCCGAATAATGTGGAACTTTTTCAGTATGTGTTTGGATCGTTGATGAGACCTTGATTCCTTGCTTGAGCAATATCAACGGTGTTGTCGCAGTACACGGGACTGGACCAACTCCTTCAGTAGTTAAGCCCAATTCTTGGACGTAATTTCTCATCCAAACGACTTCCTTAGCAGCAGCTGATACTGCAATGTATTCAGTCTCAGTGGTTGAATCCGCAGTGGTGTCTTTCTTGGAACTTTTCCCAAGAGACAACACCTAGATTGAGCATTGTTTACAAATCCAGAGGTTACTTTGAGTCGTCTACATCACTTTGGAAGCTAGAGTTTTGTAGCCTTCCAACTTCAATTCTCTACCCCCATTGACCATGAACATATTCTTAGTATGTCATGCCAGGTTCTCATGATTACAGATTAAGCACACAATTAACAAAACAATATGAAAGCTTAAAGCAGGTTGAAATTTTCTTTTTCTCTTGAGTAGAAAATACAACTTAAAATTATGCAAATACTCGAATAGAGACTTTATAACAAAAACCAACACATAACACAGAATATTGACTCCCAACAATATATGTATATCACCATGACACAAACATCGAATCAACAATGTTAAAAATACAAGGGACATCCCCTGGTAAATGACTCGACGAAATCTATATACATATAACTTGAAATACTCGATCAAACCCATGGGGCTCGTAGCTGACACACCACCTGGGCCAGCTAAAGTACCTGGGTAACCTGAATGAAAAACAACACGACCAAACAGCCCCAGAGGGAGAAGGGGTCAAACCCTAGTACGTGGAAAAAAGTAAACAACAATTGAAGTATGTATGGTATATGCAACATTTTATGCAAATGCATGTCTGGTGACGAGAGAAACGGATACAAAATCTGAGGCCAATGTAATGGTCAACATCAACATGTGACAACATAATTTGGAATTCGAGAGCTACCCGGGACATTCCCAACGGAAATTAGATGTGGCTCATCATCTCGAGGGATGGGAGCTACCCGGCCGACCACGACAGCATGGAAAGGTTGAGGGGGCGGGAGGTACCAGGTGCGTCCTCAGTGCTATCTCTCGTGAGTATGAACATCAACAACCAATCCACGAGAAAGCAACTTAAACAACATCAATGCATCAGCTAGCAAAGGATCATCAAGGCTCAATACGATTAAAAAAGTTTAGATCAGTAGAGGTCTGTTTATTTTCATGGTTTTTATTAGAAAAGGAAGGAGAGTGATGTATTCTCATAAATTTCCCAAACTTTTTAACGAAGAGGGACATGGTTTCATAGCTGAGATGTTCTGCATATTCTTGAGGCTTTTCCTCTATATCAGCAAGAGCCTTCACTTGTTGAGAAGTTGATGCTTCCTCCTATGATCTGTTCACCAGTTTGAACTCATATGCCTTCAGGTATGCAAATAGGTCGTAGAGATCAAACTTGTTCAGATCCTTAGATTCCCTCATAGCTATCGTCTTGATATCCCACTCCTTGGGTAGGGCTCTCATTGCTTTCAATGCTATCTCCCTATTGGTGTATGTCTTTCCGAGAGCTGCAAGCTCAATGACAATACTGATGAATCTCTCTATCAAATTTTACCATGGTTTCTCCACTTTTGATTTTGATGTTGTCAAACTTTTGAGTAGCAAATGTGAAAGTTTTTTTCTGACTATTGGTTCCCCTCATAGAGCTGAATTATCTTTTCCCATATTTCCTTTGTTGTAGAGCACATTTGATCATACTGAACATGTTCTTGTCCAGTGTTTTGTAGATAATATCTTTTCCTACATTATCAAGATTAGCATTTTTCCTGTCTTTGGTAGTCCACTCAAATCTGGGCTTCTCAACCATGCTTGGAACTCTGTAAGATATAATGGCAGTGTTGGCTTTCATTATCTTCATTGTACCATTAGTGATGGCAAACACATGTCAACGTCTTGTGCAGCTAAGTATCCCTGCATACGAATTTTCCGGTCATCACAATATTCTTGTGAGAACATAGGAATCTTACTGAAAGATTCCATTTATAATGAATGGAGTTTTTGAAGTTTTTTTCAAAAACCGAGTTCTTCGAAAACTGAGTTCCTCCGCTCTGATACCACTTGTTAGGATAGGAAAAATAGAGTTAATAGTTTAGAAGTGGGGGTTGAATAAACTCCTCTGAAAAATCTTTGTGTTTAAAATAATTTGCAGATCAGCTGAGTTATCAGCTGATAGCACTTTCTTAGTCAAGAGAGTAAATAAAATAGCTGAGAGATAGAGTTTATTTCTGAAATTCGAAGCAATGTTTCTATGTCTCCCATTTTTCTTTGAGCAATTTTATTTACTTGCATTCGTTAATATTATTAACTGTCTAATTGAGCTTTTCCGTAAAAACATTCTATTTCTCAATAAAACAACTTGACTGAGAAAATGCTATCAGCTAGTAACTCAGCTGATCTGCAAATTATTTTAAAACACGAAGATTTTCGAAAGGAGTTCATCAATCCCCCTTCTAAACTTCTAACTCTATTTTTCCGATCCCAAAATCTTTTTAAATAAAACCACATATTTTTAATTAAAAATAAAATTATTTAAAGCACTCATAAATCTTGTGGATTATTTTTTTATATGTAACCTCGACAATATAGTTGTGTTCTAGAAATTATGTTACAAATAAAAGAAATGGTTAAACACCATCACTTCAAACTATTGAAATTCTTTATTGGTCTATTAAAAATTATTATTGAATTTATTATATATCTAAATACCTTGTTACTAATAATATTCTTTATTGTCATATAAAAATATTTCTAACATCTAGAAATTGATAAGAAATTCGAAAAGCTACCAAATTTTGATAACTTGTGATATAACGGTTTAGATTGGGTGAATGACCTCATTTAAAATTTTTTTTTAAAAATGATTTTGGCAGATCAGCTGAATTACCAGGTGCTTGCAGATCTCAATAAACTGATCTGCTGAGTAATAAAATAATTTATGCAGAACAACTCAATTGATCAATAAACAAATTAAGTATTGTGTAAACTTAAATCTGTTAGAGAGAGAGATTTATTTTACATCCCCCTTCTTCTAAACTGAAAGGTATTCAACTAGAATACTTTGAGTAGAATATACAATATATTCTAAATCTGTCAGTCAGTTGGACCCGAGCTGATCTCCTAGTGCTCTGCTGATAAGAGAATTCACTCTGTTATCTTACAAATATATCTGGTGCTTCTAAAGGAGAAATAATTTCTTATCCGTTCAAAAAAGGCAAAAAAGGATAAATAACATATATACTCCGAAATAAAAAAGATTTCACTACAAACTTCTAAAGGAGAAGTAATTGCAGAGATTTCACTACAAACTTCAAAAGGATAAGTAATTGCAGATCCATTCAAAAGAGACAAAAATGATAAAGAACCTAAAAACTCTGAAGACATACAAAATTTTACAACAAATTAATTATTTAAATCAGATACTTAACATCATGGCTCCCACGATTTGAGATTCTGTATACTTTTAAAGTTGTATAGGATAAATTTTGATCTATCAAGATATATGGATTTGATACTCGTATATATATGAACATGTATATTTTGAGAGATAATATCAAGATAAATAATTTGAGATTGTAATCTATCAAATCAAATCGAATCAAGATTGCAATCTATCTTGAAATCAAATCATAAAGATGAAGATATCGAGCTCATCTCAAATCCCCCATGCACCTATAAATAGACCCTCTGTAGGACCGAGCGCCTACCGCTTTACCAAAAGCTATAGCTGGTGGTAACGGTGCAACTCCAATCTTTTTAAACCGTATAGCAACACAAGCGCCACTGTTCGATCGCTCTACCTAGCAGGGGCAATTATTGCACTCCAAAAATCCCCCTCCCAATAATTGCACTCCTTGCAATCAATGGGAATCGAACGCGTGACCTTGGCTCTGATACCAATTGTAGGACCGAGCGCCTACCGCTTTACCAAAAGCTATAGCTGGTGGTAACGGTGCAACTCCAATCTTTTTAAACCGTATAGCAACACAAGCGCCACTGTTCGATCGCTCTACCTAGCAGGGGCAATTATTGCACTCCAACACCCTCAATCATTAAGAAAAACTCACACCCAAAATACTACTCCAAACTCTTGAGTGTAGCCTATAGAAGTTTAGAGTGATACGCTGTCGAGATTCAAGAAGAAAGAGTGCTTCGAGGATCATTCTTGCCCACCCTTCTAATAACTGTAAGTCGGCTTTGCTTTGAAAATCTATGTACACGTTTTGTAAATGATCCGATCGTGCATGCTTCATTTGTCTGTATTTTATATAAGAAAATATTCCAAGCATTGTTATGATTCAAATTGGATATGGGATAAGAATTCTTGAACATGTATGGCCCTAAACCGTTATATGGCCCCTACACGGTGGGTTTAAAACCGTTATATGGCCTCGTCCCCTTAGAGGAGTAAAATTTAGGGACTGATCAGCAAACCATGGAAAATGAGATGAAATATCAGTGCAATATGTTATGTTATGCCTTGTCTGGATATTTATGATGTTTTGAAAAATATATACTTGTATATATGCCGATCGTCCCCTACTTGCTGAGTGTTTTCCCAAACACTCATCCCCTCTCTCTCTCCCTAGATAAAAACGAAGAGAACGAACAAAATATGTTCTGGGGCTGGTGAAGAAGAGTATGTTCCAAGATTCATTTAATAAATTGGTATTTTGGTTGTAAAGAGCTTCCACATGTTTTATTAGATTTTTGCGCTTTAGCGATACATGAACAAAACGAGTTGTTTATGGTTTATGTTATGAACAAGACTGTTTTGGTTTACACTGTACTACGAGGCTTGTTGTATTATGATTTTATTTTATTGTACAACGCCGGTGTTCCACGCTCCGGGCTCGGGATGTGACATTAAAGTGGTATCAGAGCCGCCAGGTTCATAATCCAGCTGGAAGATCGTGACTTTGAGGATTTGAAAAAGTCATCGCATGAGAGAAAAAAAAATATAGAGGGATAAGAGAATTATTAATAAATTTCTACCCTTGTAGGAAATGGCTGAGAGACCTACAAGAATTAACCGAAACCCACGTTATACCACGAGAGATTCTACGAAGATACAAATCCGACTCCGCGGGTTAAGCTCAGTAGGGAAGACCTAAACATCGCCACCATCGTGGCCACAACGCTGCAAGGATTCGGTAACACAAATTCTAACCCAATCAGATGCCGCCGCAGCTGCCCCCACCGTCGATGCAAAGTGGGACCAAATATCATTATGAGTCCCTTTATAAGAACCGAGTCCCGACTTATGATGGAAATCCGGACCCGAAAGTTGCAGAAAACTGGCTCAAGATTGTCGAAAGGCAGCTCCGATTACTGGAAGTACCAGAACAACATAAGGTTGACGTGGTGACACGCTTCTTAGAAGGCAAGGCCTGCAAATGGTGGGAAACAATTTCACCATCGCTGGTACAAACTGGAGCTTCACATGGCCTCGGTTCTGATCAGAATTTCTGAAACATACTTCCCCACCGAGTTTTGGCTTACAGAAATTAGTTGAATTTGAGAACATCACCCAGACCGATGGAATGTCAGTAGTGGACTATGGTTCCCAGTTCAACTCCCTGGGAATGTATGTCCCAGCTATCATGGAAGATGATACTCTAAATTTGCACCGTTTCAAGAAATTGTTGAACAGTCGAATTCAATTGGCTTTTGCAGTTTATCAGCCTACAAGTTTCGAAGACTTGATGGGGGCAGCCATTAGTGCCGAAACTGATATCAAGCGTCGAGAGGAAGAGAATAGGCATAAGAGACCTTTCCAAGGTAACACCATGCAAATCGGGCCAGTAGTCCAAGCGACTGAATCAGTCAGGATTTTCCTCAAAAAAACCGTCAATTATCCCACCCTACCTCGAGGTAAAGCCTTGATCCTCCTGCAACCTACGAAATACCGAAGAATGCCGTAGAAAAACATGTGCCTGCTTCAACTATGTAAAGATGGGGCACCGAATTTCTGACTGCCCAGAACCCAAGAATGTAGGGACGAGAACAAGTACTGGAACCACGGCAGTCAAGCCAAAGGAAAATAAGCCGTGCCCGAGTATTTTCCTTGACTTAGGAGGAGGCGGACAAAGCAAACGATGTTGTGGAAGGTACCATCCTAATCAACGAATTTCCTGCATATGTGTTGTTTGATTGTGGTGCTACTCATTCTTTCATATATAAGAGTAAGAAATTAGGACTCACACTCGACACACTTAGTGAGACATATAGGGTATCAACGCTGGCTAATGATGCCATAGAAACACATAAAATACTTCGAGGATGCACCGTTGGCATTAAAAATAATGTTGTTCTTGCCGATCTACTTCAACTCAACATGATAGAGTTTGATGTCATTCTTGGGATGGACTGGCTAGCAGTGAATCATGCAATAGTGGATTGTCATGGTAAAAGCGTTAGGCTTCATACAGCTAAACAAGAGGAAATTACATACTACGGAAAGTCCAAGGAGCGCAAATCCCTCCTGTCAGCTTCCCAAACTTGGAAAGCAATGAAGGCTGGTGATACAGTCTACCTAGCCATGGTGATCAAGGTGCAGAGGAGAAGTTGAGCTCAGATTGGAAGACATCCCGAGAGTTCAAGAATTTCCTGATGTCTTCCCAAAGTAATTACCGGGAATGGTTCCGGATCATGAGGTAGAATTCGAGGTTGACCTAGCTCAGGGTGCTGAACCAATTTCAAAGGTGCCATATCGTATGGCCCCCGCAGAGCTCAAAGAACTAAAAGAACAACTTCAGGGATCGTTGGATAAAAAAACAAATCAGACCAAGTGCATCCCCATGGGAGCTCCGATCTTGTTTGTTAAGAAGAAGGATGTGAGTATGAGATTGTGCATTGACTACAAGGAATTGAATAAAATCACAATCAAGAATAAGTATCCACTACCAAGGGTAGACGACCTCTTCGACCAACTCAAAGGAGCTACTGTCTTTTCCAAGCTTGATCTAAGATCAGGATACCATCAACTCAAGGTTAAGCTCTTCGACCAACTCAAAGGAGCTACTGTCTTTTCCAAGCTTGATCTAAGATCAGGATACCATCAACTCAAGGTTAAGGCTGAGGACATTCCAAAAACAGCCTTCAAGACAACGTACGGGCATTATGAGTTTACAGTGATGCCATTCGGACTAACGAATGCTCCGGCATGATTCATGGACCTCATGAACCGAGTGTTTAAACAATTCTTTGATAAGTTTGTGGTGGTATTTATAAATGACATCCTAGTATATTCACCAAATGAGGAGGACCACAAAGAACACCTCCGCCTCACACTCCAGACATTGAGGGAGAAAGAATTGTATGCCAAGTTTAAGAAGTGCGAGTTTGGATGAAAATTGTGGCTTTCTTAGGCCATGTAATCTCAGCTGCAGGCGTGTCCGTAGACCCAAAGTAGAGGCGATCACTGAGTGTCCAAGACCAAGTCAGTGACAGAAATTCGCAGTTTCTTGGGATTAGCGGGCTATTACCGGAAATTTGTAGAAGGCTTTTCCTCAATCGCCATACGTCTTACAAGGCTCACCCAAAAGAACTCAAAATTTTACTGGACTGGTGAGTGTGAGAAAAGCTTCAACACCCTAAAGAAAAAGCTCGCAACAACGCCTGTACTGGTGTTTCATGAAGAAGGAAAGGATTTCGCCATTTATAGTGACGCATTCAAGGAAGGTCTAGGATTTGTGCTCATGCAAGATGGGAGGGTGATTGCATATGCTTCCAGACAACTATGATCAAAATTATCCAACCCATGACCTGGAACTAACCGCAGTGGTATTCGCACTGATAATATGGAGACACCATCTTTACGGTGCAAAATGTGAAGTATTCACAGACCATCAAATCCTCAAGTACATATTTATACAGAAAGAGTTAAACATGAGGCAAAGATGATGGATTGAACTTCTGAAGGACTACGACTGTCAGGCCTCGTGCTCTACTCAGAGTTAAACCACGCAAACATAGCGGAAGCATACAAAAAGTGGCTTAAAATTTTCGCTTTAGGCCTGTCGGTTTAAAACATATAATTTAAAATACACAATACTTAAAATATCCCAGTTTACAAACACTCAATACAACAGTACAACATTTAAGCGAATACAAATACCAGTACTACAACGGATAACACAATCCCACAAGCACAGGCCATCCCCCGGCTGACAGTACTAGTACATATATGCTATACGCTAACTGGGACACTCTAACCACATCCTGGGGCACCTCCAGCTGGGTCAAAGCCACGAACAGCAGAGAAACCTAGGAAACCTGAAAACACATACAGGAAACAATACACAAGCCCCAGACGGACCTTGGGGTCAAACCCCAGTACGGAGAGCAGCATAAACAGCTTAAGGAAAAGCAACAGATAATATGAAAATGCTATGCAAAGGATCAAGGCTACAACCAAAAGCTGGGAGCCAAAGGATCTCAACAACAGCTCAACAGCAAGATCTAATCAAAGGAAAGACAATCAGTAGTGGCCATGAGATGGTGTACTGAGCATATGGGAGCTACCCACTCGTCTCCAATACACCGTACCAGATGCCAACAAACAACTCCACCTGCTGTTGCTAACTCATGAGATGTGGGAGCTACACACTCCGCTCATAGCAGCTAACAATCCCAGCAGGGAGAATGAGGACGCTTCCTCTCCAGGGGGTCTAAGATGTACTACTCTGCACTGAAAATCAACAATAGCCTGATTCTTTGCCAGCCAGTTCATCCCGAGAATAATATCAAACTCTGGGGAAGACAACTGCTTCTCCACCACCTGCTAAGCCAACACAAGCAACTGCTCAAAGACCGAAGCACAGAAACAGCAACATACTGGGAGCTACAACTCAACCAGCGCTATCTACCCCCATCTAACACCACAGAAAGCTCTAACAAGCTTAAAGGCAGGATCTGAACTTACCCCAAAAATCTAGGAGCGAAATCCGACGCTTATGCTAACAGACTACACAAGGGAGATGCTTCGCACAACCCACTAGCTTCAAGAAAACGTTCGAAAACAATATCCAAAAGAAGCGTCTCAACAAGAGGAGTCCAACGCTACCACTCTCGCTCTTGTCGGAGTTGTCTACCGCCGACAATTGAAGAAGATAAGGTTCGGTGAACAGTAGCTAGGGTATCGCGACAGAGATCATCAATCGAGAAACTATTCTAAGTATGGAAACTGGATACTCAATTCGAAGACCAAGTCCTCTCTTATAAGCCAAAGCTGCTCACAACTGAAGAAACAGTATCCACCACACTTAAACTATCGCAACTGATATTCCCGCTCGTAGACAGATCTTGCAACATATCTCACTCTAAGCTAAAACAGATCTCTACTAACTCAAACGATATCGCAGAGAACTACTGTCGCAACTGGACACTTCACCCGCTACTCACTGCTGAAAACTAACCAACATCTGTTAGCAACGCTACAACAGATCTCTTACACAGCTGACGCTAATGCAACTCACAACTGAGTCTTCTTCACTAATCCAAAACGCTGTCGTTCCAACTAATCCAAACGAAGATGTAGAACTACTCACTACTGGAACACGCTAGCACACTCTCTACTGCTCAGCGACTGCTGATCTCGCTACGACTGCTGAAAACAACCACTCGGCGATAGCTGCTTACGTCACCATGGCTGAACACTAGCATTCAGCGATGACCCAGAACTTGCTACTGAACAGATTCCGCGCCAACTCTAACTCTCCAGAACTGTTCCAAGGCTGAAACAAAACCCGATAGCTTCTCTAAGCATATCGACTCAAAGCTGATCTCAAATACAACCTGATTAATTAACTCAATTAATATTATCAGCTTTCGGGTCTCACAATGACTTAACGATAAGCTACCATCCGGGAAAAAGCAAACAAGGTAGCTGATGCTTTGAGTAGGAGGAGTATGGGTAAGATAATCCTAACTACACTATCAACACAACCATGCCTTAGGGAATCAATCAAACTGAGCCAGGATCAAGACTCCTCGTTCGCAAACCTCAAAGTACAAGTCGCAGAAGAGAAGACACCTGATCTACAGGTAGATCAAGACGGCATATTGTGTATGAAAGGGAGACTATGTGTACCAGACATCACCAACCTCCGACAAGAAGTGATCTCTAAGGCACATATTTCAAAATTTTCAATCCATCCTGGTAGTACAAAGATGTACAGGGACTTGAAAAGTATGTACTGGTGGAACCAAATGAAAAGGGATGACATAGAGTTCATTGCCAGGTGCCAGACATGTCAGCAGGCCAAAGCTGAACATCAGAGACCTGGAGGACTCCTTCAACCATTGGAAACTCCAGAGTGGAAGTCGGAGCATATATCCGTGGATTTGGTAGTTGGTTTGCCGAAAACAAGACAAAGTCACGACGGAATTTGGGTAATCGTAGATAGACTCACAAATTCTGCACACTTTCTCCCTATTCATATGAACTATGGCCTGGAAAATTTGGCCACCCTGTACATGGATAACATTGTGCAGTTACATGGAATTCCTGCCAGCATTCTTTCTGATAGGGATCCAAGGTTTGTATCCCGTTTTTTGAGAACCTTCCAAAAATCAATGGGGACTAAGGTGACTCTTAGCACGGCCTATCATCCTCAAACTGATGGCCAAATAGAGAGAACGATTCAAACCCTGGAGGATAAGCTACGGGCTTGTGCCCTAGACTTCAATAATAATTGGAGTGAACATTTGCCCCTATTTGAGTTTGCATACAACAATAGCCCATAGTAGCATTGGAATGGCACCATACGAAGCCTTGTACGGGCGAAAATGTCGCTCACCACTTTACTGGGACGAGGTAGGGGAAAAGGTAGTCACTGGACCTGAACTTGTTCAAGTAACAATGGATAAAGTCATCATAATAAAAGAGAGGTTAAATACTTCACAAGATCGACAAAAGAGTTGGGATGATCTCAAAAAGCGCCCGATGGAGTTTGAAGTGGGGGAGAGGGCATACGTCAAGATTTCACCAATGAAAGGAGTCGTCCAATTTGATAAGCCGGGAAAACTAAATCCTCGATATGTTGGCCCTTTTGAGATTCTGAAGAAAGTGGGAATGCTAGCATATATACTAGCATTACCACCTAGCATGGCTAGGATTCACAATGTGTTCCACGTCTCCCAGCTTCAAAGACATATCCCAGAGCCAAGTCACATACTAGAAATGGAACCACTTCTGAGCGAAGGAAACGTGGATGAAAAATTAACGTATGAAGAAGTCCCTATTCGTATCATGGATACCAAGGACCAAGTCTTAAGGAGAAGAACCATCACATATGTCAAGGTTCAATGGTCAAATCATACTGAGAGAGAAGTCACTTGGGAATTGGAAGAAAAGATGCGTATGCATTACCCTTACCTCTTTGAAGACAGAGTTAACTCGAGTTTCGAGGCCAAAACTCCCAAAAACGAGGGAGGAATGTAAAATCCCACGATTTTAGATTGTGTATATTTTTAAAGTTGTATAGTAATTTTGATCTATCAAGATATTATGGATTTGACACTCGTATATATATCAAGATGTATATTTTAAGAGATAAGATCAAGATAAAATATTTTGAGAAATAAACGGGATTGCGATTGTAATCTATCAATCAAATCGAATCGAGCTCATCTAAAATCCCTCGTGCACCTATAAATATACCCTCAATCATTAAGAAAAACTCACACCCAAAATACTACTCCAAACTCTTGAGTGTAGCCTATATAAGTTTAGAGTGATACATTGCCGAGATTCAAGAAGAAAGAGTGCTTCGAGGATCATTATTGCCCACCCTTCTTATAACTGTAAGTAGGCTTTGCTTTTGAAAATCAATGTACACGTTTTTTTTAAAAGATCTGATCGTGCATGCTTCATTTGGCTGTGTTTTATATAAGAAAATATTCCAAGCACTGTTATGATTCAAATTGGATATGGGATAAGAATTCTTGAACATGTATGGCCCCTACAAGTTGGGTGTAAAACCGTTATATGGCCCCTACACGGTGGGTATAAAATCGTTATATGGCCTCGCCCCCTCAGAGGAGTAAAAATTAGGGACTGATCAGTAAACCATGGAAAATAAGATGAAATATAAGTGCAATATGTTATGTTTTGCCTTTCTTGATATTTATGATGTTTTGAAAAATATATACTTGTATATATGCCGATCGTCCCCTACTTGCTGAGTGTTTCCCCAAACACTCATACCCTCTCTCTCTCCCTAGATAAAAGCGAAGAGTGGGTAGAAGAAAACAAAAAAAATATGTTCTGGGGCTGGTGAAGAATAGTATGTTCCTAGATTCATGTAATAAATTGGTTATTTTGGTTGTAAAGCGCTTCCGCTGGTTTTATTAGATTTTTGCGATTTTAGCGGAACATAAGGTGTTGTGTATGGTTTTTGCTATGAAAAATAATGTTTTGGTTTACTCTGTGCTACGAGGCTTGCAGTATTATGATTTTATTTTCATTGTACAACGCCGGTGTTCCACGCTCCGGGCTCGGGGCGTGACAATGGCTAACAAGTAGACCACACCTAAAATAATATCTGTCAAACACTGTCTCTCAAAAGACCCCTAATATTTTTACAGAAGTAGCCAAACCATTATTCTAGACAAAATCAATCCCTACAAATGAAGAAAAAGAAATAAGTTTTCAAAATAATTCTAATAATATTTTAAACAAAATTTCTAAAAATACCTCAGAATTAAGCACTTCTGCTAACAAGATTAATTGCTTAAAACTTAACACCAAAATGATTTTGAATAATCCTCTGATCATAGATCTGATGATCCTCGGAAGAATCCTCAAAAGAAATAAACCTAGTTGAAAATGATTTTAAAGAAAATTATAATCAAATAAATAGGATATGCAATTGTTGAAGTGCAAAGCGATTGAACCATGTCGCTTGAGTTGTTATACGGTTTAAAATATTGTAGTATAAAACAACAAGCAATGCATACACAGCAATCAAACATAATATCCATGCCAATTCTAGCCGTAATATAAGCCCAACATCCGTACCTCACCAGCTTCTGAGCTATAATTACCACACACGGCTGCTACAATCAAGTTCGAGCAACACAGATCTGTCACCTGCTATAACAACACAAGCCACTGCTCAAAAGCCGAAACGTAAAATAACAGCAGCTGGGAGCTACAACTCCACCAGCGCTTATCTACCTTCCTAACTCAACGGAAAGCTCTAACAAAGCTTAAAGGTAGCATCTTTACTTACCCCAGCGAAACTACTGGCACGGCAGGGAACGCTTACGCTAGCAAACTACACAAGGGAGGTGTCTTATCGATCCTGCGATCCTCTTCCAGCTCTTCCAAAGCCTTATAAAGAGGTATAGAACGAAGCGCCTTAGTGAGCGGAGTCCAACGCTACCACTCTCACTCTCGTCGGAGTTGTCTACCACCGGAAATTAGGACGGATAAGGTTACTATGGGGTTCGTGACAAGATTTGCTATCGGGAAATATTTCTAAGTATGGGATCTGTTAAACAATAGAAGACCAAGTCTTCTCTTAAATACTACTCAAACAACAGATAGAAACAGGAACAGATCCACCGACAAAATCAGTTCTCACAACTAATATTCCCAATCAGCAGCTGAGATCTCGCATCAGCTTTTGCCTATCGTTAATATATTAACCAGCAGTTGAATCTTTCAAACAACGCTAAAGCTAAATAGCGTCGCACCAACTTAACCAAACGACGTCGCAGAGGGACAAGTCACCTTGCTACCAACAGCTGATTCACAAACCAGCAGTCACAACGCATGAGATCTCTCAACAGCTGATGTCTATCACAACCAACCGCTGTTACGAAGCGCTCCACTCAAAATGTTGTCGTGCTAACTAATCCAAACAACGTAGTTTCGCTACACGCTACGAAACCCGCTAACAAACCAACAACTGGTTCCTGCTCACAAAACATCGTCGCTTCAGTCCCTTAGCGCTCTCTGCTGATCATTGCAACTAACATACCAACAGCTGACCACTCGCAACCACTGGATACGCGCTAATACACCAACGACTGAAATCCTCGTCAGCATTGCTACTGCTTATCAAAACGCCACGAATGAAATATCAACAAATGACGCGATCACTCAACGGCTGATCCCACTACTACTGCTGCTGATTCCAACACTTAGACAAAATTGATGTCTACGCCAAACACATTGACCAATAGCTGGTCCAAACCCGACCAACACCTGATTGCGAAAACACAGGTCTCACATCTCTCCCCCACTAAAACACGATTTCGTCCTCGAAATCAAACTCTGGAAACAACTGAACTCACAACCAAGAGTTCAAGATAACTGAGCAAACAATTACTGAAATATGATGCAACACTCACGCAAACAGATGCGGCCACTCACGTTGATCTTGAGTTGTTATAAGGTTTAAAATATTGGAGTTTCACCGTTACCATACACTAGATGAATAAAATTTAACAATAACAATACAAGAAATTATTACAATAGACCAACTCCCATAGATATTGGATACGACGAAACAAACCAATGTTCAATAGGAAAATATGACGGTTCTTCAATAACAGAATGGAATATAAACGGTAAATCTGAATACGAAATACTTCATATACTTCAATAAATGGGTATGACAAGGGATGCTTATAATGTTCAAGGCCAAAATGAAGAAACCGCAACAACTTTAATGATTCAAGGTTTCGAGGCAATTAAAAAACTGATGGGATAATACTTTATCCCTAGAATCAAAATAATATCCTAAATCATACTTCTTAAATAGACGATAACGAAGGTAATATCAAAGAACTCATTATTCATGTGATTTTTAAAAATAACTATTTCAATGTACTTCATAGGAAATCCAAGAGAAGAATTTTATTCTTAAAAAATAGTCTTAATGAGTTTAAGATGTCCAATATGTCTTATTATAGATTGTACAAAGACGTTTTCCTAACTCATGTTTTAAGAAGAGAAGACTGTAATATGTCTTTCTGTAAAGAGAGTTTTATATGGGTTTACCAAAATTATTTGCTGAGTGAATCCTCCAAATACTTACAAGTGAAACTCGTATTGATGAGATACCATTTGATAATATGACATTTGGCCAACTATTTGCATTTATCAAAAAAAGAGGGATTGTCCCTCTGTTATGAATTAAAACTCCAAGAAAAATATAGATCTGATAAAACAAACAATAGAAAAGAATAAGGATGTTTCTATCAAATGCTTGGCATGATGAAGATAGAAGCTCCACATAAAAAAGAAAATGTATTAGAAAATTTAAAAGATATGAAAATACTATATATAACTAAACTATGACCGAGAAAATAAAGTGAGTCAAAAAGTAATAAAACTTTCCAATCAAATACTCTGAAATGTTGGAATTGTCAAAAACCAGGACATATAACAAATAATTGTTTTAAAAAGAGAAAGAAAATTAGAGAATTAAAATACCAAACTAATAATTTAATAGATGATGTTTGATATGATCGAAAATAAACGGCACAGAGTTTAGAGGAGGTGAATAAACTCCTTAAAAATTTTGTTCTTTAAAATAATTTATCAGATCAAAATTGCATTAACAACTGACTCTACAACTTACTCTAATATGTTCTCTTGAGAAATATAAAAAATATTGCGAAAAGATCTCAATTAAAAAGTGAACAATGATATGCAAATGTTATGCTGAAAGTGAAATAAGATCAAAAGAGATTTTTTTTTCTGGAAATTCGACAATTTTTTCTACGTCTCACCTTCTTCTAATCAAGAAAGGATTTCACTAGGATATTTGATTTGAATACAGAGTATCTTAATCCGGTCAGTCAGGCCAAACCCGATCTATATCCCTAGTCTCACAATATACAACAGCACGCATGTTGTATTTACAAAGTGTATCTAAGGCTTTTGTTAATGATGGGAATGAAAACACAAATCCTAAAAGATTCATCAACACGCTGAAATCTTATAACAAATGGTATGAAACTGAATTTTGTTTATAATCTCGAAATCCCTGTTTATAATTGCTTTTACGTTCTATTCACATCATAAGCACTTCTCATTAACGTATCAGCACTTGGCAGAACTTGATTTCTCAGTAGCGATCTTCTATTTGTACTCTTTGGATTCAACTGTAATAAATGTTACCCGTAGGCACGTCAGATGAATACCTGAGCTGTTGCTTGAAGCTAATAAATGCGCATTTAATTCTCGTATTGTACCTTATACTGTTCCTTATGCTTTCCATATTTTGCACCAAAATGGCAACTCTGATAAAGAAATAGCTCTTAGAACTTTTTGGTTTTAGCCGAAAGTGTCCCAAAGATTATAAATGATCCTTAGAAGTCAAAATATCAAATCATGCTAGAATTGGAATGATTTGACAAGCATCTGATTCCGTACTGAAGTCCTGAGCTGAACTACTCCTTGGAGCTGATCTTACCTGAACTAAATTTCTCTAAGTTGATCTACTCTAAGCTGTTCTATTCTAAACTGTTATGCTCTAAGCTGACTTAATCTGATTTGATCTGAATTGAATCCTATAACTGAGTTGTCCTACTAAGCTTAGCTCTTATCTGGTCTGAACAAATACCGCTGTTACCTCTGGCCTGATCTGAATGCTTAATCTCTGAGCTAATTTATATTAATAATACTTATCTGAAACTTGTCTTCGTCAAAACTTAGAATATTCAACAATTTCCCCATTTTTGGTGATGATAAACTTTGGACACTTAGATAGATCAAAAGAAAATTTTATTTCTCTTGAAATATGATAGAGTTAATTTCAGAAGTTTTGGTGAAGACAAATAAAAGAGATCAATCGGCTCAAAGGCACAAGAACTGGACAAAGCTTACAACATTGAATACAGAAACCAGATCGAAGAAGAGCCAAGCTGGTTAAGGTCAAACCAGCTCAGGATAATAAGGTCAAGAGCAGATCGGTTTAGAGTAGACTGGAACAAATCATTGTCGGTTTAGAGTATACTGGAACAAATCAGTGTAGACCAGATTAAAGCAATTCGACGCACAAACCGGATCGGGAAACCAGCTAAATAAAGACAACTTAGCAAAATTGAATTTCAGAATGTTTGAGGCTACGTACATATTGATGTGATACATTTGACTTCTCTGCATTGATGTGTAGTCGTTGGAACTACTTTGAGCTAATTCCAGATATGCAGAGATTTGGTTCAATTTGGATACATTCGACGTGTCTACAGCTAAAATTTATTACCGTTGTATCCAAAGAGTATAAATAGCAGAGCATATCAGCTGTGAGAAGGTTACCGAACTAGTTACAAATCACAAGCTACGAACTTACAAGCTTTCAAGAGCGAACTAGAACATAGTTTTTCTCTCAAACCAGCTCACGGCCAGTGACACACGCACATATTACTAATTAAACTATTTGTGTCACACAATCGTCTGTACACACACTCAGTAGTGTTGAGCCTTCACTGTAAATCATAAACAGAGAGTATTGAGTGCTAGATTTGCATAACCAGCTTAGTGTTGAGTTCATTGTATTTTCGAACCAGAACACGGGTCTGGATTCATTGGTTGAGTGCTAGGAGTTCTTGCAGCTGCTGGCTGTTGGATCAGGTTTGTACAAGTGGTTGTATAAATCAAATCTTCTAGTGGAAATCCTTCCCATTGAGGAAGAAGGGGAGACGTAGGAGAGTTAACTCCGAACTTCTAGAAACAAATCTCTTGATCACTTATCTTTGATATTCACGCATTTGTCTAACTCTTCACTGATTGAATCGTGTTCTTTCCACATAAAAACATTTTATTACAAGAGACAAAAGCAATCACTGAGAATCCTCTAAGCTGGTAACTCGGCTTAGAGGTTTGCATCGAGCAGTAAAATTTTTTGAAACCAGTTTTGAATCAAAATTAGCAACGAAGTTCGTTCACCCCCCTCCCCCTCCTAACTCTCGAGCTTGCTTTTCGATCCTAACAAGTTGTATCAAAGCTCGTATTCTCAGTGTTTGAACAGTTTGTTTGTTTATATCCGTTAAATATGTCAATTTCTCACAACAAGATTCCTATGTTTTCCAAGGAGGAATACGACGTCTGGAAGATCCGAATGCAGGTGCACCTAGCAGCACAAGATTATGACATGTGGTTCGTAATAAATGACGGGCCCATAAAGATAATGAAGATTAACCCAATAATGCAGGTGCACCTAGCTGCACAAGATTATGACACGTGGTTCGTAATAAATGACGGGCCCATAAAGATAATGAAGATTAACCCAGTTGTGGCTATAACGGCAGGTGCAGCTCAATGGATAGAGAAACCCAGATTGGAGTGGACCTCTGAGGATAAGAAGAAAGTCAATCTGGATAACGTCACTAAGTACATCTTATAAAAGACTCTAGACAATAACATGTTTAGCAAAATTTAGACGTGCACAACGGCAAAAGAAATCTAGGAGAAGTTGACCCAGATCTATGAGGGCAACAAAGAAACAAAAGAGAAAAAGCTTACTCTGGCCCTCCAGAGATTCGAACTGATCAGGATGAAACCTGGTGAAACAATGGCAGAGTTTGATGAACGGTTTAGCTCACTAGTGATTGAGCTAACAAGACTTGGGAAAGAATATCTCAACAGGATCTAGCACTAAAGGTTATGAGAGAACTTCCCAAGGAATGGATGTGAAGACGATGGTTATGAGGGAGTCG
>KV006947.1:1898-27051 GCA_001598015.1 Dorcoceras hygrometricum
AATTTTCACCCACTGGTCAGCACATGGTTCAATAACCCACGTTCCATTAACCCTCATCATGGTTCATATCCAGCAGGAGGAGCGAGTATTTGTGTTGGTTCTGGCAATTACAGCACCTCGATCACGCGGGCTACCCTCGAATATCTGAAGGGAGAGTGTCATCATATTGGCGCTGGCGAGGAACTTCACTCGAAATTATTGGCTGGGGAATTTTCACCCACTGGTCAGCACATGGTTCAATAACCCACGTTCCATTAACCCTCATTCATATCCAGCAGGAGGAGCGAGTATTTGTGTTGGTTCTGGCAATTACAGCACCTCGATCACGTGGGCTACCCTCAAATATCTGAGAACAACATGTCTTCTTCCATGTAAGACCATGTGCTCGTGCCTCCTTCGTCAATTCTTCCAAAACAAACAGATGAAGGGTGGAAAGCATGTCTATAAATTTAAGATCAGTCGCCGAAAACCCTTCACCAGGAACAAAATTATTCCTCCACGAATCTAGGCATTTCTTCACTAGAAGTTCTCTATATTTCAGTAATATGTACAATTTCCGTTGAATAGCTACTTGGGTTGACTCTGTTTCTCCCCAAGACAAACTTGCTCCTCTTTCTTGGACATTTCCTCGATATTTAAGGTTTCCAGTTTCTTCAAACTAAAAGAATTAAAGAATTGAGCTACGTCGTCAATTACCTGTGCTCTTAATTTGACAAGTAGATCGATGTCTGCACAAATCAAATAATAATGCTTCTTGGTCGGATTGCCCTTCCTTGGGTCTTTCTCCACCAGAATGGCATTTCCTTTATAGTCAGCAGGGATTTTAGGAAGGCTGTTCAGAAACCAAGTCCTCTCATTAACTTCTGGAATCTTGATCTCTTTGCCCATTTTGATCTTGGTGATTTCCATGCCAGCAGAAGGCAATGAAACATCGACTGGAGTGGTCATAAGAATATCTTCCAGCAACATCTGCTAATCGGTATCAAACAATTCATCATTCATCTCCATAACCACTGGTTCCTCCTCCAAAAACTGTACCTGCTGGTCTCCACCAGCAGCACCAACATCCATGGTTTCTTCTTCTTCATCAGTGTCACTGGGTGTGACAACTGGGCTATCATTTCGGAGCATTTCATCAAAAGCCTTGTCGAACCAGGTTTCTGCCCTATCACTTTGTTTATCATCCTTATCATCAGACATTGAGTCCAACTGATTTAGAACTTGGTTAATAACGGTGTCTGGATCATCGAAAAGTGAGAAATCTTTATCAGCAGCTGCCTCACCAACAGTTTCACCAGCGACCTCGTCGACTGGTTGATCAGGTGCAAATTGGACCACATAGAACTTATATGCCATGATCAACTGAAAATGAAATTGAAAGAAATGAGAAGCTGGGCTATCTTCCCCTGTTTCCGCCATTGAAATATTTATGAAAATGATATTGTATATTGAAGTTCCTTAACATATGCATTGTACAGATGTCTGCCTGCGTTTTATGAAATTGTTACTACTCAGATTTTACTTGCTGAGCCTTTAGGCTCACTAGCTTTTAAAATGGTGCAGGCACGACAACTGGTGGAGGAAAAGCAGGTGAAACTTGAAATCAGCAGATGGGTGGCGTTGTGTTTATCCAAGGCCTACGTTTTCCGTGTCTAAGTTGTATTGTTTTGATTAGGTTGTTCTGTATTAAATCAGTAGCAATGGTTGTATATTTACATCGAATAGCAGCTGTTGTAAACTGCAATTGCAAAGTTATATGAAATACCCTGTTTTCCGCAAATGTTTTAGCAGTAGCGCGTGAACTTAAGTACCTGCTGATCTTCGAATTATCTTGTGTCTTGTTTCCTTTGAGTTATAAGAAATGCAGCTTATAACAAATTATCTTTTAGCCCTTCTTTTATTCGAAAATTTTGTTTACCCCAATTCTCGTGGCCCCGTTGGGTTCGGGCGTCACAAGTAGTTACAAGCTGAGTGCCAAGCTGCATATGAGATGATTGTAACTCCAACGACAAGAGATTACGTTGATCATTTGAGTCTCTGTGCAACGCCCCAAGAACCCGATCCTGTGAATCGAGGCGTGCGATAACTTGCTTCTCAAAGTCGTGGAGGTGCAATAATATTGTATCCTTGTGCTTGGAACTAGCATCTTGTTTACGGATTTCATCTATCGAAGCTCGCAACTGGTTCAATGCCTCGCTGATATCTGGACTAGGAGCAGCTGGTAGAGAAATTGAAGTAGAATCATCAAAGTTCATAGACTCATCGGAGCTGGAAGAGGAGGAAGATTGCTCATCTAATAACTGTACATGGGGAGCAACTGACGAAGCAAAAGATCTTTGTACACGGCGTAAAGCTGTTCTTTTCAAAGCAATGGAAGAAAGAAAATAACTAACATCCACCGAATTGATTCTGTGAAATAAGAAAAACTGAGTAAAAACTGTACATAGCTGAAACCATACTCGCGAAGTAATTGTTGGCCTCAAAAGTATAGAGGCTGGTTCCACAACAACGATATCCCGACAAAAATTTCTTGCGCCTACTGGTAGAAGCTTTCCAGTAATAATGAATTGGGCAAGCTCCAGATGAACATCTGCCAAACGCTTCTTGAATGTCTTAAAGCAATCACTCACCGGAGGGAGAGTGTCATCATATTGGCGCTGGCTAGGAACTTCACTCGAAATGATTGGCTGGGTAATTTTCACCCACTGGTCAGCACATGGTTCAATAACCCACGTTCCATTAACCCTCATCATGGTTCATATCCAGCAGGAGGAGCGAGTATTTGTGTTGGTTCTGGCAATTACAGCACCTCGATCACGTGGGCTACCCTCAAATATCTGAGAACAACATGTCTTCTTCCATGTAAGACCATGTGCTCGTGCCTCCTTCGTCAATCTTCCAAAACAAACAGAGCGTGCATGATCTTAAAACATTTCATCCTACAATCATATCATAACATATCATATAACATATAAGGCATGTCATATCGTAACCTGAAAAGGAAAACGTATGAGTCATATCAGTGAATGTGAGCAGCGTATGACTGATCAATCGTAATAACCAACGTACGTGACGGTGTGGTTCACCCGACCTTACCTCGGGATCCCTATATGTCACACCTCCTGAAAACTGTCACTTTACCCCTCTGTTACACGAGAATCCATAGGCCCTGAAATCCTGAAATCATTTCTAAAAACAAGGGATTCCCGGGCCCGGCTACCCGGTTAACTCCCATCGTAGACTTTGCTACATCACTTGAATTCCTCGAATTTTTCCTTAAAAAGGACATGCCTGATCGTTTCATAAAATTGATGCATGAATTTCTTAAAATCGTGCAAATTTAAAAGCTTAGCCCGTTAAGGTATATTTAATCGTTTTCTTTAAAACATTACGTACATAAAATACTACATATAAAATTAAATATACACTTATGGGCTTCTATATTTTTCTACTTCGGTCAAGGATTGATTCCGGGGCCAGGCTCACGACTTCTAGACCACACATCGCTCTAAACTCGGCCGATGGAACGAATGTTCACCGCTTTTTCCCATTTTTGCCTAATTTCTTTAAATTTTTGATTTCTTAAAATCAAGACTAAAATGGACTAATAAAATCAATTTTGACTTCTAAAAAATCAATTAGGGCTTATTAAAATCGATTTAGACTTTTAAATCAATTTTGACCTCGAAAGCCGATTTTGACCAAATTAAATCTCAAAAATCGATTTTAACTCCAATAAAATACCAAAGGCCCTAATTTTGACTAAAACTTAAAATTAAACATAACTTAAATTTAAAAGGTTTGACTCGATTTTGACCTTCTGGCTAATTTCTTTAAAAATGGACATTTGACACATTAATTAAAATAACATGTCCATAATTAAAATAACTTGACTCCATTTAAAATATTTTGACTCGACACACGACGAACTGACCCGGTCCAATCGAACCAGCCACATCGATCCAATTGAACCGGCCGATCCAAGACATAAAATTAAACCTTTAAAATTTCTAATTTACTCAATCCTTTGCTAAAAATTCAAACATTTAAAGCAGAGATATCATCCTCTGCTGCTGGTTGCTCAACAGGTTCCTCAGCAGCAGGAACGCCAGTAGATGGCCCAACCATTTGTATAGGCATGGCCTCTTGTGCAACAACCACTATCTCCAAGGTAGATGGAGAAGAACCAGATTTCTTCTTTGAAGTTCTCTTCTTCTTCGGGACTGGTTATTCAGCAGCAGCAACAGCTGGTCACTTCTTACACGCAGCTGGCTTCCTTGATGCCTTCTTCACTGGTGGGGCATCAGCAGCTTCTTGTGCTCCAGCTTTGTCATTCAGGACAATATATCGGTGAATCGTCCTTTCTGTGAGCATTTTGGATGAAGGAAACTCCGACGATTCGCCCAGTTCCAGATTTGGAACATTTTCTAGCAGCAAGCTAATCTTGATCGCAAAGCCTTTGGATTGCCTCGTTCCTTCAGTCACCATCTTTTTAAGTATAGTAAACACTCCACTGCTCCAATTCACCTTAACTTCACAGACAAATGTTGTCACCATCGCAAACTTTTCCACGGTGATAGCATTGAAAGACCCTGCCTTTACTGAAATAGATTTCGCCATGATATCACAGAGAAGGTGAAAATGGATCTTCATCTGGCTCTTCGTCCCCGAAGTACGTACTGGCTCACCAGTCAGAGACACAATGCTCTTCGCATCAAAAATCTTATCCTTCGGAACATCAGTCAAATCCGTCAATCCCTCAACTGGAAGTTCAAACATCTTAGCAAACAACCGTTCAGAAATCTCCACTGTAACCTCGTGCACATAGCTCAATACCAATCCATCTCTCACTGTCCCATTTGCAAAGAACTCTAACAGAGCTTCCTCATGAATCACAGCAGAACAACCCAGAAATCCCTGTAGAACAGACGCAATTAGGGCTTGAAACATAGAAACCATCCCTGGGTCGTCCATGGCCAAAACCGATTCAAAATCGACATGCACAGTGTTGCTGTAGAATGAGGAGGCCATTTTTTATAGTAGATGGTCGGAAAGATCGCCTGAAAAAAAGATAGTTGCAAGGAAATAACACACGGAGAATACAAGAATGCTTCGAGAGAAAGATATGCAAGGTAGGGGAAGAGACACAGGTAACTTCGTAATTAAAATAAGGAATGGCAAAAGTTACTGGAGAGAGAAAGTTTCGATGTGACATTTCGCAGTGTCAACCATCCGTTAGCGCGTACAATTTTTGAAATGATTTTGAAAATGTTTTCAAAATTATTTTACTAGTACAGTGTAAAAGATTTTCCAAAATGTTTTAATCGAACAAAGTACACAAATAAAATATTCGCGCCAATGTATATAAAGTCACAGCTGGTGCAGTAAATGTAAGAACATTACTGCAGGTTTAATATATTGTTGAGGGTGGCAGGAGCTGGTCACAAATAAGCATCAGCTGTATATATGTAACAACTGAGTGTGTCCATTCATTACATATTCAGTTGACGTTACGCTTAACCATCCAGCTCCTAGTTCCCCTACGGCTGATACTTTCCAACGCGAGAGGCTTATTTCAGCTGATAGTCTTATCGTTCCCCCTGAACAAAAGACTTAAAGCTGATTTAAGCAACAGCTGACAACCTGCAAAATGCGTTAGTGCACAAAAAATCAAGGCAATTCATGAAGACCTAAGATGTTTCTAAAATAAGAAAACTTAGCGTCTGGTAGAGGCTTTGTGAAGATATCAGCAACTTGATGGTCAGTCGACACATGCTCCAGCCGGACGTCTTTCTTTAGCACATGGTCTCTTATAAAATGATGCCTGATGTCGATGTGCTTAGTTCTTGAATGCAGCACAGGATTTTGGGTTATCGCGATGGCACTGGTATTGTCATAGAGAATAGGAACTTCAGATGCATCAATGCCATAATCCTTCAACTGATGTTGAATCCAGAAAATTTGAGCGCAACAGCTGCCAGCAGCGAGGTACTCTGCTTCGGCTGTTGACGTGGCAATTTATGTCTGCTTCTTACTGAACCAGGAGATAGTCGATCCCCCAAGAACTGACAGGTTCCACTCGTGCTCCTGCGATCGATCCTACAACCTGTGTAATCTGCATCACTATAACCGATCAGTTGAAAGCCTGAGTCTTTGGGATACCAAAGACCCACGTTGGAAGTACCCTTTAAATATTTTAATATTCGCTTTACAGCAATGTAATGCGATTGCTTTGGCTCTGCTTGGAATCTAGCACACATACAGACAGCAAACATGATGTCTGGTCTGCTAGCAGTTAAGTATAGCAAAGAGCCTATAATACCACGATACATTGATACCTCAACGGCAGATCCAGCTTCGTCTTTATCCAATTTAATCGTAGAGCTCATGGGAGTCGCTGCTGCTGAACTATTTTCCATTCCAAATATAACTACCACGATTACATTTGATACCCTACGACGCACGATCCAGTCTTCGTCTTATCCTAATTAATCGTAGAGCTCATGGGAGTCGCTGCTGCTGAACTATTTTCCATTCCAAATTTCTTCAGCAGTTCTTTTGTATATTTTGCCTGGTTGATGAATATACCATTCTCCAACTGGCGAACTTGTAAGCCCAAAAATAACGTCAGCTCCCCCATCATACTCATCTCGAACTTGTCCTGCATCAACTTAGAAAACTTTTTGCCCAGCTTGGGGTTAGATGACCCAAAGATAATTTCATCGACATATATTTGAACTAACAGAATATGGTCATCTTTAACAAACTTAAACAATGTCTTATCTACTGTGCCTATAGTGAATTGATGCTCAAGTAGAAATTTAGTGAGTGTATCATACCAAGCTCTGGGTGCTTGCTTCAACCCATATAGAGCTTTATCCAGTTTGTAAACAAAGTCTGGATGTGTATGATCTATGAAGCCAGGAGGTTGTGCAACATACACTTCCTCTGTCAAGACGCCATTAAGAAAGGCACTCTTGACATCAATCTGAAAGACCTTGAAGTCTTTATATGCAGCATATTCTAAGAACATGTGGATGGCTTCTAATCTAGCTACTGGTGCAAAGGTCTCATCAAAGTCTATACCTTCCATTTGCCTAAAGCCTTGCGCTACCAGCCTAGCCTTATTTCTTGTTACTACGCCATCTTCATTCAGTTTGTTCCTAAAGACCCAACGTGTTCCTATCACTGAATGATTATTAGGTATAGGTACAAGTGTCCAAACATTATTACGTTTAAACTGGTTTAGTTCTTCTTGCATAGCATCTATCCAGCTGGGGTCAGCTAAGGCTTCATCTATTTGCTTAGGTTCTATATACGATAGAAATACAGCATCAAAATGATCATGAGATAGCTGGCCTCGTGTGCGAACAGGGGATTCTAAGTTACCTATGACTTGCTCGGGTGGATGATTTTTGTTCCACCGAAGATCAAGTCCAATGGGATTTGTTTGTTGTTCCCCCTGTGTCGTTGGCTGGATGGCAACTGCTGGATTGTCTGACACCAATTGAAAATGTTCATTGTTGGCTTGTGCGTAAGAATCCAGTTGTCGTGATATACTTGCGACTGGTTCACCAGCCGATGGACTAGATGCCAATTGAAGAGGACTCGCGACTGGTTGTCCAGTAGTTGGTCCTAATGCCGACTGATAATTCCTTGCGGCTGGTTGTCCAGTTGGTGATCCTGATATTGATTGATGTGTTCTCCCAGCTGGTGTAACTTCTGGTTGAGCAGCATATTGATTCTTTGTCGCTTCATTTCCAGCAGCTGGTGCACTAGTAGGACACTGATCCTGCGGCTGATCCATGTTAGTTAAATCAATAACAGCTGGATTACATGTCATGTCCTGTTGAACATTGTTGTGCGTTATAAGTCTTATCATGCATACTATTTATCATCAATCTGTTCTGAGTGTAACACGCTGTGTTGACTGCTTCTGCCCAAATTTTTTGTGAAATCCCGGAATATACAATCATAGATCTAGCAGCTTCTTTTAAAGTGCGATTTCTCCTTTCAGCTAACCAGTTTTGTTGAGGAGTTCTAGCTGCTGAAAGCTCATGCTTTATCCCCAAGTCTTCCAAATAATAAGTTAATTTAAAATTTAAAAACTCAGTACCGCGATCACTTCTTATCCGGTTGACTGAACAAGATCTGTCATTTTGTAAACGTTTCAAAAGACGTATCAGCTGGTCGGCGGTTTCAGATTTTGCTTTTAAAAATAGCACCCATGTATATTTTGAAAAGTCATCAACTACTGCTAGGGTGTAATTCGTTCCCCCTAAGCTCGTGACTGAAATAGGACCAAAGAGATCCATATGCAAGAGCTCAAGGCAATGGGTAGAACGTTTTCCGCCTTTATTTTTGAAAGTTGATTTGATTTGTTTACCCAGGTGACATGCTGCACAGATCTTATCCTTAGAAAAACTAATTTTTGGCAAACCAGAAACCATATCATGTTCACTCAACTTGGCAAGTGTTTTGAAATTTAAATGGTTCATTCTTTGATGCCACAGCCAGCTCTTGGAAGAACCAGCTGCAAGGCACAAATGCTCAGATTCCAGCTGATCTGACCAATTGATTATGTAGGTATTCCCCGAACGTTTTCCTACCAATACAGTCAGACCACTTGGACTTTGAACCGTGCATGTGTGTTGTTGAAACATGACTATGTAACCTTTGTCACATAGCTGACTAATACTAATCAAATTATATCGAAGGTTATCAACAACAAGGACATCAAAAATAGAGATGTTACCGTGGATAAGCTTACCCTTACCCACAGTGTTACCGTATGCATTATCACCAAACAAAATTTTAGCTCCTTTGTGTGGTGTGACGTCTGATAGCAGCCTGGGATTTCCTGTCATGTGACATGCCCAGCCGCTATCCAGGTACCACAATGTTGTTTCAGCTGCTGCTTTGTACCTGTTATCCTGCAATCAAACAAGAAGCTTTTGGTACCCAATTTTACTTGGGTCCTGATTGGATTACCCCTTTCGGGACCCAGACTTGAATTACCCTTACAGTCTTTCCAGTATGTGGGTCCACAAAAGTCTGTGTATAATTGCGGTGAGATCTGTTGAGTTTTGATTTCACATTTTGACCATATGAATCTCTCCTTGGCTGAGTATTTTTCCAACCAATTTTTACCTTTTTTGAGCTACGCCACGACTGGTTAGGAACAAACGGTTTTTTACCAGCTTTCGCTTTGTATTTGTACAGTTAGGCTTGGAGATATCAGATTTTGAAAAGCCGATACCAGCTTTTCCATTATCGCTCAACTTTGGAGAGTTCTGATCATCATATTTTACCGACTCAAAGCAGTCATATATCACATTAGCTTTGACAAAGATCATTTTGTTGAACTTGTCATATGCTGATTGTGATTGAGTACTTGTCTCTCCTTCACTGCATTCACTACTATTGAATCCCAAACCAGACTTATCATTGGCTAGTTTTTGCCTCGTGCAGTTTGTGAAGAGATCGAGAAGACTGATTCCAGGCGCTCACTACTTGCTTCAATATTTCGATTTCAGTTTTGAGCTCACTGGTCTCATTTTTCAACACATCATTTTCAGCTGTTAGCTTACTTAGCTCAATTTTCAAACTGTCAGTGTTACCAGGTTCAACAGCACTTGGTTCGACTGAGCTATTTTTCAAATTAGCATTTTCAGCTTCCACTTCCTCGAATGAGTGAGAAAGCTTCCTATTCTCTTTGACCATGCCATATAGTGCTGTGACAAGGTCTTCTCGTGTGGAAAAATCGAATACCTCGTCATCAGCTATCTGGTCAGCCATGAGACAATGAACTTCCTCCTGTTCACTGTCACTTGAAGAAGAACTACTGTTGGATGAGTCTGAGTCAGTGTCTGCCCAGCTCTTGGTACTTTCCTCAGCCATCAACACTTTACGGTCATGCTTGCGGCTGGGTCTCTTTTCACTTTTCATCCTCATTCGCCTATCCTTGGATCGCTCCTTGGATCTGTCCACAACTCTATCATCATTCTTTTCATCTTTGTTGTATCGATCCTCCTTATATCTATCATAAGCTCTCTTATCATCTCGCTTGTATCTATCAACTGATATCTTGTCGTCTCTGGATCTGTCCTCCTTCCTTGGCCTATTGCAATCAGCTGCAAAGTGCCCTGGACGATCACAATTATAAAATTTCATATCAGAAGCAGTTTTATCAGATTTATTGAAATTATTGTAAGGAGAGGAAGGGTTGAAAGATCTTCTCATGAATTTCCCAAACTTCTTTACGAAGAGAGACATAACGTCGTCGCTGAATTGTTCTGCAGATTTGCTTGTGCTAGGAGAGCACTGTTCAGTGGTTGTAGTTGCTGCTAAAGCTTTCGTCGGCTGGGAGGTTGATGGTACTTCAGATCTTGTCTCGATTTCAAACTCATATGCCTTCAGATTTGCGAATAGATCATGAAGCTCCAGCTTGTTCAAATACTTTGATTCCCTCATCGCCATAGTTTTTACATCCCACTCTCTGGGCAATGCTCTCATCACTTTCAGCACCAACTCTCTGTTGCTATATTCTTTGCCCAGACTGTTCAGCTCGATCACTATTGCACTGAATCTCTCATTGAACTCTGTCATTTTTTCTCCATCCTTCATCTTGATGGACTCGTACTTTTGCTGAGCGAGTGTTAGCTTGTTCTCCTTCGTCTCGTCGCTTCCTTCACATATCTGGACCAGTTTTTCCCAGATGTCTTTTGCTGTTGCGCAGGTTTTTGATTTTGCTGAACATGTTTTTTTCCTTGTCCAGCGTCTTGTATAGGATGTCCCCTCGTCGCTTCCTTCACATATCTGGACCAGTTTTTCCCAGATGTCTTTTGCTGTTGCGCAGGTTTTGATTTTGCTGAACATGTTTTTTTCCTTGTCCAGCGTCTTGTATAGGATGTCCCTGGCCACATTGTCCAAGTTGGCTTTCTTCTTGTCATCATTTGTATATTCATGTCTGGCTTTCTCAAGAAACTGAGGCTCGCCATTCGATACAGCAAAAGCCAGATTGGGCTTCATTATCTTCAATGGCCCTTCAGTAATAACAGTCCACATCTCATCATCCATAGCAGCCAGATCCGCCTGCATGCGAATCTTCCAATCATTGTAGTCCACTCTGGAGAACAAAGGAATCTTGTTTTGAGAAGTAGACATATTTATAAAACAGCGCACAAACAAATACTGTTCAATAACTGAGAAGCGTCTGCTCTGATACCAATTGATGGTCCCAAAAATAGGATCAAAACAAGTACAGGAGTTCAGAAGAGGGGGTTGAATGAACTCCTTCGATTTTTCTATTTAAAATTCTTTTCAAAACGTTTTACACCCGTTGCTTAACTCAAGTTCGAGTTACCAAACTTGAGGTATCTCAGTTAAATGCAAACCTCTCGGCTAACTAAAAAGTGCGGAATGAAGCCGATTAATTTGTGAACAGTAGATAATGAATAAATGCGTAAAGTAAGAGTAGGGCTCAGAATTTGTTTCTGGAAGTTCGGATATAAATATCCTACGTCTCCCCTTCTTCTTTTTCAGGAAGGTATCACTAGAAGATTTTATGTACACAGTCCTTCTGCAGACACCCGATCACACAAGCCTCACTTGTATGAACTCCTAGCACCACTAACTTCACAAACTTCCACGCAGACTCAGCTGCTAGTTTACAACACTTTGAAATATTTTCAAACGGCTTTTAAGAGCACGTTTTTTACAGACTCAATAATGATAATAACAATGAATACAGTAATTTGAGTGCTGTAAATCCTCTGGTTTCTAGACAAAGAAACACGATTCAACAATGTGAACCAGAGGAAGACTCGAAGATTTTTCTATTAAGATCAACGGTTTTGTTCTTCGAGTGTTTGAGCTTTTGAAAGAAAACTTCAATGTGTGAAAAGCTCTGGGAGTATTTTGACAGCGTGACCGCAAGATAATAAGAGTGAAGGATAATTTCTTCAATCCAGCTTCTGCTATTTATAGTCTTCGTTCTCAACGGTCATTTAATTCTCCAAAGGAAATAAATCCCGTTTGAATTTCTGTCAAATTTGTACACCGTAATTCCTACTCCACTAAGAGGCAAGTCGCACTATGTCAGAGCAAATTTGGCGTCTCTCCATATTTGTGCAAACTCCGTAAGCCACCCTCTGATACAGTGTACTATTTACCCAGAATAGTACTGATACTGTTCCCTCAATAACTGGCATATGTACGTTCGCCCTTGATTTCTTCTGATATGAACGTTTGAATCGATCCATTGATTTGCACAACAGCTGATGACTTGAACAATTGAGAGAATACATCGGCTGATTACTTCATCGCCTAAAAATATGCATCAGCTGATCGCTTGAAATATTTCACTTCAAAAAGTATCGGCTGATCCAAGATCACTGTAGCTACCTGCTGGTTTCCCTTAAGAGATGTACCTGCTGGTTATTACCATCGCAAAATCCCTCGACTGAACCTTAGCGCGAAGGCAAAACGCTGTCGTATACATTTATCCAAACGACATCGTTTAACTACCACTAACATTAAGTTCCAATGGCTGGTTAAACAATCGACTGTAGCTCTCGACTGGTAATTACACTGAGACTGTCGACTGATAATATAAACCATCGACTTATTTTTAGCGCTAGTTCAAACGCTGTTGTTTTAACTTATTCGAACGACATCGTTTTGCTATCGCTAACGTCAAGTACCATCGACTGGTTAATCGAACTACTGTAGCTATCTGTTGATTCTTCTGAAAAGGTGTATCTGCTGAAGTACCAGCGGGTGAATATACGCAAACACCAACGGCTGAATTTTACCGTTAGTCCAAAACGCCGTCGTTTCATCTTAAATAAACGCTGTCGTTTTGTCTTAAACAAACGCTGTCGTTTTGCAATCCTTAACGAAACACGCTACCTCTCAAATTCTTGCGCCTGCTGATTATCATGGAAGAATTCACCTATTGATTTTTCTGAATACTTCACCTGCTGATTTCTAACCATCTGCTGATTTTATCCCAACAAACCAACGGCTGTTCCAGTACCAGAAACTGATAAAACCTGTAATTAAACAACCTCTGAAGTAATCTCGAAAGTCAACATTTAAACTCTATCTTGTGAATAATCCAACTATTGAAGATCAACCCGTCGACTGAAAATGTTCTCCTGTTAATTCACCGGCTGATTCTCCAGTAGCAACTAGTCCCATTTTGTTATCACCAAAACTAATAAATTTTATCCTAACAACGCATATAAATAACGCATAGACAATTCAAACAGAGAGCCAGCAATTAACTGCACAACTAGACAATTTCAGCTTTGCAGATATACATGGTAGATCACGCAACACAACATCTCACATCACGTAGGAAATATTAACATGATTATATCAAAGCTGCTAGTATGAGCTCATCGTACCTCAAACTCGTACAACTACTATCTCAACAGATCACGCAGGGGTACACGTCCAGCATCTCACGCATGAGAACACAGCTCCAACAGCTCTCGGAAAACACCTAGCAGAAGCTGCTCGAACAATCACGTAGCTACCACCCAAAGCTTCTTAAGAACGAAAGAACCACTGGCCAGAAATCGTGAAGATATTCGAACCCTGCAACTACTTCGCGCTACCTCAACTCGACAACTCAAGTCTCCAAAATGGTATCAATCGAGAGATCTTAAGGAGACGAGTTCAGCGCCACCAATCTTGCTCCAAATGGTGGCGTAAATCGACAGCAATCACTGGATTTCTGTTAGGATGAACAGTAAGGGTTCGAGGAACAGATATGACTCGATAACTCTCTGAGGAAGAAGATAAGAAATGTCGGGTCTCAAATTCTCTAAGTGTTGGTCAACACCTATATATATATTCTCCAGTCAACGCTACAGTGCTACCGACAAACTCAGATCTGAGCACTCAAAAAGCTTTGACTTCTCTACGCTGACCAAATCTGATCACTACCAAACGACGTCGCACCTGGGTCTAGTTCTCATAAAATCTGATGCTCGCTAAACGACGTCGCATCTATCACGGCCAACGCCAAATCTGGTATACGTCAAATGAGATCGTATCGCTTATACTCAACCCGTATCTACCCGGGTTATCCAAAACGACATCGTTCCGTATCCCGCTCAGGACAACTCACTCATACACGCGAGGGTCAGATCTGGACACTCAGATTTTACTCAAATCTGAAAAACTACGAACTGGTCTACTCAAACCGAAAACCAAACCGATTCTCACTATGCTTCCAATTCACTTGCGCAGGGTATTCTCAAAATCTGGACTCCAGCTACTCCCGATAACCAAATCTACTTGGCATTTACTCTCTCCTCTACTCAGCGATACACACCCGATTCAATTCTATGCCAAATCCAAAGCTCCTTAACAGCTTACTCAGCACGAGATACCTCTCAGGACTAAATCACCATTCAGATATGACAAATTCGTTAGTTACTATATAACAAATTGTAGCTTAATTCCCCAAATCTGCTCAAAACACACCACTAATCAAACCTGTTAATTACAGTCCTCACATCCTCCCCACCTTACTCAGCGATACACACCCGATTCAATTCTATGCCAAATCCAAAGCTCCTTAACAGCTTACTCAGCACGAGATACCTCTCAGGACTAAATCACCATTCAGATATGACAAATTCGTTAGTTACTATATAACAAATTGTAGCTTAATTCCCCAAATCTGCTCAAAACACACCACTAATCAAACCTGTTAATTACAGTCCTCACATCCTCCCCACCTTAAGAGTTTCATCCTCGAAATCAGGTGACAGGTACAGATCTCAACTAACGACAACCAGAAGATCACCAGGACTGAAATACAACAATTTAGCAATTCCTACTATACCAACAATCACTACTAAAAACACCAAAGCAACTCTATACGCGATTAACAAGCTAGAATATTACCTGGATTGCTACTCTATATGCTCAAACAGATAAGGCCACTCTTGTCTCATCTTTTCTTCAACTTCCCAGGTAGCTTCCTGTCGTCCATGCTTGCTCCATTGGATCATCACCAACGAAATAGTCTTATTCCTCAATTGCTTCTCCTTCCTATCCAGAATCTGCACTGGATATTCAACATAATTCAAGGTTTGATCCAGCTCTACTTCATCAGTCCTTAGAACGGATCTGGCTCATATTTCCTCAACATAGACACATGAAACACATCATGTATCTCTGCTAACTCAGCATGTAATCGCAATCTGTCGCCAATGATCCAATCCTCTCAACAATCTCAAAGTGACCAACGAATCTAGGAGCCAATTTACCCTTAAACCTGAATCTCATCACGCTCTTGAAAGGATAAACCTTCAGAAATACTCAATCGCCAATCTGAAACTCCAAAGGCCTACGCCTCTTGTTAGCATAGATAGCTTGAAGATCTTGTGCAGCCTTCATTCTACTCCGAATCAGCTCAAACTGATCCTTCATATGCTGCACAAAATCAAGTTTAGATAGCTGTTTCTCACCAAATTCTTCCCAACAAATTGGTGATCTACACTTCCGACCGTACAAAGCTTCGAATGGGGCCATCCCGATAGTCACTTGGTAGCTATTATTGTATGAAGATTCTACCAGGGATAAAGAATCCTACCATCCACCACTGAAATCCATCACTATAGCTCGCAGCATATCTTCCAAAGTCTGTATGGTCCTCTCGGATTGACCATCTGTCTGAAGATGATAAGCCGTACTCATAGCCAATCTCGAACCCATCGCTTCTTGCAAGCTCTTCCAAAATCGGGAAGTAAATCATGGATATCTATTAGACACTATCAAAATCGGCACTCCATGCAATCTAACTTCGTGGTCAACGTATAGTCTCACCATCTTATTCATGGAACACCTCACATCATAGGGAATGAAATGGGCTGACTTTGAAAGCCTGTCAATAATAACCCAAATCGCATCACATCACCTATTCGAACGAGGTAAGTGAGTCACAAAATCCATGGCTTCCACTGAGTCACTTCTAAACTCTGCAACAATCCACCAGGTCTCATTCTCTCGGCCTTGACCTTTTGACAGTTCAGACATCGTGCTACAAATCCAGAGATGTCATTCCTCATACCTTCCCACCAGTAGTGAGACTTCAAGGCATGATATGTGAGACCCGAAAGATTTGTGGGGCAATTAAGTTAATTAATCGGGTTTAGTGTATACCAAATCTGCCGTGAGCAGATCTGGCCCGCTTGGTGAACGTAATCGGGTCTCTATGTAAGTGTATTGGAGCAGCTCTGGATGGTTGGTGAACGTAATCGGCTTTAGCGCTGGTTCATGGTAATCAAGGCTGGTGGTCAAATCCGATTGTCGCAAGCCATTCTGGATAAGCTAGTTGAATATCCTGCGTGGATGGTGAAGCGACTTCGTTTGGGAGAAACCAGATTTGATGTGCGCAAATTTCTAGCATTGTGCGGATCGGCCCGGTTTGTGGTTTTGGTGTAGATCGGTGCGGTTCATGGCTTTCAGATTTGACTGGTCTGCGTGCGTGTGATCTGAGTGTTCTGATTTGGAGCGATGTGATGCCGTTTAGCGATAGCAGATTTGGTGCTACCGGGATGACGTGTACAGGTTGGGAGAGTGGAGTTTACGTCAGTAGTTCCAAACACTTACAATATTTTCCGTGAGTTTACTCTGTCGCAATACCCTAGTTACTGTTCACCGAACCTTATCTTCTCCAATTACCGGCGGTAGAATTCCGACTGGAGCAAGATTGGTAGCGTTGAGTTCCCCTTGTTGAGACGTTTCCATTTCGACCTCTTTCGAAGGCTTGGGTTAAGCTGGAAGAAGAATTACACAACTCTACGTAGTGTGCAGATGATTAGTTTCTAACAACTCTACGTAGTGTGCAGATGATAACAGGAGAAATCTGTTAGAGAAGATTTCTGTTGAAGAAGGTTGATGAAGAAGATTCAATAGTGAAAAGAAGCATTCAGAAGCTATTGGAATGAAGTTAAAAGAGAAACTGAAAAGAGATGCAAAAAGAGGAGAAATCTGATAACAGTTGGAACGCTACTAAGTAGTTCAGCTTCGCTTATGTGGACAGCTTTGCTTGCGTGGCGTCATGAATGGACAGCTTTGCTTACGTGGAGTCCAACGTGGACAGATATGCTTACGTGGAACAGCTCTTGCTGTTAGTTGTCTCGCGTACAGAGAAGTCTGGAGAAGTCTGATAAGGAGTAACTATAAGAGAAGCTGGAGAAGATGGATTCAGCAGTAGAAGTATTCAGCAATGATGACGTCAGTGTTGCTATTGGAGGAATCGATAATCAGCAACCATGACGTCAGCATTTCTATTAAAGGAAGCTGTGACCAGAAACTATGACGTCAGCAATATCAGCAGACAACTATCTGGAATCAGCGATGATGACGTCAGCAGTGATGTCATCACAATCAGCAGTTGGATTAGACGTAGTGCTAAGGAGAAGCTGTTAACAGACGTGAAGAACAAAGGCGAAGTGGAGTTGTTTTCAGCAGTAAGCTACAGTATATCCAGTCGCAATCTACAGTATATCCAGTCGCAAGCTACAGTATATCCAGTCGTAAGCTACAGTGATTCAGTCGCAAGCTACAGTGATCCAGTCGCTAGCTACAGTGAAATTAAAAGAGAAGCAGCCGTTTCGCATCAAGGATCAAAACCAGACGCAGCGCAAAGACAAAGTTGAATCAACCGTAGCGCTAAAACAAAGTTGCACCAGCTGTTGCGTGTCAATGTAAATGAACCAGTTGCTGGAAGTTGATGTACCACCTGCTTGAAGTTAATGAATCAGCTGTTGCAAATGAAGATGAACCAGCTGTTGCGCGAAGTGTTGTGACGAAGAAAATACAACAGCTGAGCGAACAACTATTGAACAAATTGTTGGAATACATTCAGCTGTTGGGACGCAATCAACGCTCAAAATGGAAAGAATCAATGGCTGAAATTGAGTCGTGCAAATGCCAAATCAAGGGGACAAGATTTGTACTATTCTGGGAAATAGTACAATATACAGAGGATGGTTGCACACAATTTGGGAAGGAGACAAATTGGTCGTAACAAGCGCATAATTGATTTGAATTTATCTAACGGCCATATTTGGGGGAAGAAAATATATATATAAGAAGCACTATTGAAGAAAGTGATTTTGACAGATTAATTAACACAGTGCAAAATACAGAGGGAATAAAATTGGAGACAAAGCAGTAGACCGCCATTAGAGAGGAGCGCATAACGAGTGTCTACTGCTGAGTCTCAATCAGCTATTGAAGAGAATTTTTCGAGTGTGTTAGATTTATTCATTTGAGAGTTGAGCGATACACTGTAAAATCTCACACACACAGATTCACTCGCATATTTTGAGAGATGTGCGAAATTGTTTAGCGAGTGAATCACCCAAACAATCAGATCCCATCCAAGCACGAAGACGTTAAACTCTGTGTCTGTAGCCTTTCTCACACAGGAGTAAAGCAAGTGATTGAGTGCATGCAGTTGCGGCTGGTGTACATTGGTGTTGCTATGAGTTCACCTGGAGCGAGGCTCGGTGACTCATCTTATAGTGAAACCTTCCTGAAGAAGGAAGAAGGGGAGATGTAGGAGATTGAGCTTCGAACTTCCAGAAACAAATATCAGTGTATTGTATTCTTTTATTTACTTCCGCATAAGAATTTTATTTAGCATTGCATAACACTTCAGTTGCACACATAGTAGTCGAATAGATTTCTGTAAACAGAAATATGTTTGCATCGTGTTTTAATATTAGGATTCATTTCTGGTGTTTTCCGCATGTTTTTATTACATACCAGATCTGTCTCCGGTGCTCATGTTTTATGTTCAAGAACCCGAGGTATTGCACCTCATAATAGCAGCGCAAAAATTTTTATTTAACTGTAGCAGCACTTGCTTGCATTAATTTCATTTATTTCCAATTTTCTGGTCCTAACAGCTTTGGTACCGTGTGTTGAGACGAGTGGATAGCTAGCATGCTCTCACATGCTTCGTAGCCACTATCCTTTGTTCGATATGTTGACAGCTGTTGAGCTGGTCCTTGAGCTCCTTTGGCTTCTTGATCTGTTGTAGCCTATCGTCTTTGCACACTGCTGTCTCATGCATAGCACGTGCATTTATATCTATTGCCATATATTTGCTGTATGTATTGCTCTCCGTATTTGGGGTTTGACCCCATGTCCCTCCGGGGCTGGTTGTTTGGTTATCTTTGTGTTGTTTAGGTTGCCAACGTTTCTCAGCTGGTCCAGGAGATGCTCAGCTGGCGGTGCCCAGAGAGGTGGATAGAGTGTCTCAGTTATATATATTTTATGATTATGTAATAGAGTCGTCACAGGGGAATGTCCCGTAAGGATGTGATGTTCTATTGCTAATTTTTAGTTTTGTTGTTGGGATACTCGATGTTTGTATTGCTATTTGATTGTTAATTGGTTCTTCGATTGTTGTAAAACCAATATTTTGAGTATAAGTGTATTTTGAAATTATGTTTTCTAAGTCAGGCCAAAGCAAAATATTTTAGCCACTTTTAAATGCTTCTGTGGTTGTTATTTGCATGGTTATCTCTCTATTGTGCACTGGGCCTGTCATTTTTTGTATCAGAGCTTAAACTGGGATAAGCTCGAATTCTTTTGATCACACTTGAGTCTAGGCACTTTGTTGCTTGTTGCATGTGCTTGACTATGTGATATATGCTGTGTGATCTTACTGTATTAGTGTTTGCCTAGATGCCTCCTAGACGTAGGGGTAGAGCTACCAGGCAGATTTTGATAGAGTCTGAGGGTTAGAACGAGGAGATGGAGCATAGTGTTCCTGTTCGTAGGCGTGCCAGGCAGGTTGACGATGAGGTTGATGTGTTGGCAGCCCGTGTGGACGAGATGGAACTGATTATGGCGAGGTTTTAGCATATGAATCCTCAGACTTTCGATGGTGACGAGAGTAGTTCCGATGCTGAGTCCTGGTTGCAGCATATTACAGGACTGTTTGATAGAGTGCGCTATGATGATGAGCGCAGACTGAGTTTGGTGACCTTCAAGCTGAGGAAGAATGCAGAGAGCTGGTGGAGAGGTGCTTCACGTATTCTCGAGGAGACTGGTTTGGGGATTACTTAGGATAGTTTTTGTACCACGTTCTCTCAGGAGTACGTTCCGGAGTGATATGTGAATGCCCGGGAGCGAGAGTTTGATAACTTGGTTCAGAGAACCATGTCGGTGGGTGAGTAAGCTCGAAGGTTTTCTTCTCTCCTTGCCTATGTTCGTCATGTGTCTGGCCATGAGAGGGCGAAGAGGAACCGATTCTTGGAAGGGCTAAACGAGGATCTTTATTCCTTGGTATTGGCAAGTTCACCTACCAGCTATGCGGACGTGGTGGGCAAAGCAATGGACATCAAGGAAGGGTTACGGAACCGCAGGTATCTGATTCAGCCTCAAGCTGCACAAAGTACACGTCCCAATATTCCAGGGGCGCAACCTCCCCAATTTCCCAAGTCGTCCGAGCAACCGTAGTAGTCAGCGCAACAATCTGGACGCCACAGGTTTAAGCCCCATGGCCATCAGTTCCTGAAGAAGCAGGGCTCTAGTTCTTCTGGTTCGGGCAGTTCGAGCAGCAGCAGTAGTCCAAGGGCTATCCTCTGTGGTCGGTGTGGAGGCAAACACCCTATGACGCAGTGTGTGGGGGTTCAGGGTGCTTGCAAAATTTGTGGGCAATATGGACATTTTGCGAGAGTATGTCCATTGGCTGGATCTCAGCACACCTCCGCCTCACCTCAGGGTCGTTCTGGTGGGTCATCTCGAGGTCGTTCTTTTCCTATTCAGCAGTAGAGGGTGGAGGAAGCTCAGCATAGGCCGTTCCAGGCTGGATCTCAGCACACCTCCGCCTCACCTCAGGGCGTTCTGGTGGGTCATCTCGAGGTCGTTCTTTTCCTATTCAGCAGTAGAGGGTGGAGGAAGCTCAGCATAGGCCGTTCCAGCAGCCTGGTCCTTCGCGTTTTGGACAGTCTTCCCAACCCCAGTTCTCAGGACCTCAGCATGCCCAGGTTAATGCCATGACACGAGAGAAAGCGGAGGGAACCCTAGGAGGAGTGATCGCAGGTACTTGTACTATTTTTGATTTTTCAGCACGTGTATTTTTTGATACTGGAGCATCACATCCGTATAGCTGATGCATTTGTGGTTGATCATGGTTTGCATACCACTATTTTGTGTGATGTTGTTTCTGTTGCGACTCCTACCGGCACGAGCCTGTTCTCCCAAGAGGTTGTGATGAATGACATACTTAGGTTTGGTTAGAATGTGTTGGTAGCAAACCTGATTCGAATAGTTATGTGGTATTTCGATTGCATAGTGGGAATGGATGTGTTGTCTAGTTTTAGGGTCACCGTGGACTGTTTCCATGGCGTTGTGCGTTTTCGGCCCCAGTTTGGTGAGAAGTGGAACTTCTACGGCCACGATTCCCAATCGCAAATTCCGTTGATCTCTGCTATGGAGATGTTTGGTTTATTATCGTTGGACAATGTCGGGTTTATGATTTATGTCCTGGATGCATCCTCGAAGTCGTGCGTAGAGCTTAGTGACATCCCCGTTGCTCGCCAATTCCCTGATATGTTCCCCGAGGAGATTCCTGGTTTTCCCACGAGGAGGGAGATCGACTTCAGCTTTGAGTTGGTACCTGGTACAGCTCCTATCTCACGAACCCCGTGTCGTTTAGCACCAGCTGAGTTGAGAGAGCAGAAGGTACAACTTAGTGATTTTTTGGAGAAAGGTTTTATTCGACCGAGCATGTCGTCGTGGGGAGCTCCTATCTTGTTTGTGAAGAAGAAGGATGGTTCGATGAGGATGTGGTTTGACTTCCGGCAACTGAATAAGGCTACTGTGAATAATAAGTACCCTTTACCGAGGATCAATGATTTGTTCAATCAGGTTCAGGGTTCAGCAGTGTATTCTAAGATCGATCTGCGTTCAGGGTATCATCAGTTGCGGATTCGAGAGGAAGATGTTGTGAAAATTGCGTTTCGTACGAGGTATGAGCATTATGAGTTTTTGGTTATGACTTTTGGCTTGAATAATGCTCCTGCAGTTTTCATGGATTTAATGAAAAGAGTCTTTAGAGAGTTCATCAATCAATTCGTGATTGTTTTCATCGATGATATTTTGATTTACTCGAAGACTCTGATGCAACATCAAGAGCATTTGAGGTTGGTTCTCCAAACACTACGAGACTCGCAATTGTATGCCAAGTTCTCTAAGTGTGAGTTTTTGTTGGATAGAGTAGTGTTTCTGGGTCATGTCATTTCGGCCGATGCATTTTCTGTTGATCCAGCAAGGTAGAGGCCGTAGTAAACTGGGAGCGTCCCAAGAATGTTTCGGAGATTCGTAACTGGTAGAGGCCGTAAGGATGTGATGTTCTATAGCTGATTATTAGTTTTGTTGTTGGGATACTCGATGCTTGTATTGCTATTTGATTGTTGATTGGTTCTGCGGTTGTTGTAAAACCAATATTTTGATTATAAGTGTATTTTTAAATTATGTTTTCTAAGTCAGGCCAAAGCGAAAAATTTTAGCCACTTTTAAATGCTTCCGCGGTTGTTATTTGCGTGGTTATTCTTTGTATTGTGCACCGGGCTTGACATGATACATCTTCTTCTCGCCCAGATGCACACTGTAACGACTACAATGGGCCTCGTTCAAGATGGTTTCCTTCAGATCCAAATTCGGAACAACCAATCTTCCGCGAAATCTCAAGCATCCATCAGAAGCAACAGAGAAATCTTCCGACTGACCATTCTGGGCCTTAATCTTCAACTCATGAATATACAGGTCAGTCCTCTGTGATGCTCTAATGTCTTCAACAATCTGCGGTTCAACCTAAAAAGAAGAAACCACGAAGTACTGATTCTCTGGCTGAAAACGCCATCCAGAAGTCCCCAAATGCTGATGGACTTTAATATACTTAACGACGTCAACATTGCAGGCTGGGCTTTCATACTCAAAGAATCCACCACTGTGACGCCCACGCCCATGGGCATCAACGGATTTAGAATAAATGAAATAACAAAAGGAAACTGAATGATAATTGTGTAAGCTGTATTTCTTACCCAGAAAAAAATTCGAAACAAAAACACCAATTTGCTCCAAGTATAAATAGCTGAAACAAATTCGAATGATCGATAATATTACAACTATTGGAATTCTATATGAATTCAACATTGTTGTAATGGATCTAATAGAGATTTGTCAAAAGACCAAAAACAACAACATCTAAGATGCGGACTCGCTGGCTATTGATAAACAAAAATCACCACAGCTGGTTCAGCTCCCGCCGCCCGTATATCTCAAATCTGTCTCACCTGCACCATTTAAAAGCTAATGAGCATAGGGGCTCAACAAGTAAAATCTGAGGATAACAAAATCACTTAATGCAGACAGACGTCTTCATAACCTAATATAACTTAGTTTAAAGGAAGGCATTTAATCATAAACATCTTTCGTGAAAACAGATTTGGGAAAAAATAACCCAGATCTGGTTCAGCTCCCGCCGCCCGTATATCTCAAATCTGTCTCACCTGCACCATTTAAAAGCTAATGAGCATAGGGGCTCAACAAGTAAAATCTGAGGATAACAAAATCACTTAATGCAGACAGACGTCTTCATAACCTAATATAACTTAGTTTAAAGGAAGGCATTTAATCATAAACATCTTTCGTGAAAACAGATTTGGGAAAAAATAACCCAGATCTCGTCATTATTTTTTGGGGATTTATGGGTCTGAAGCTCTCCTTAGGTCCGTAGGCACTTGATCAAGTTACTTCTGAATTCAGTCTTTATGGCATGAAGCCCAATATGAAGGGGCAACCGACACTCTTGATGACTGCTCACCCTTCCGTGGTGAAGGGGCAACTGACACTCTCGACAACTGTTCACCCTTCCACGGTGACCGTCTGTTATCTACGCCATAAATCCTTTAAAACTAAACATTTCTTCCTTTAAACTCATATCACTATATTTTGGAAACTCGTTTCTCTTTAAAATCTCACTGAGCATCTGATTCGACTACTGGGACTTATTGCTGGAGTGAAAACAGATTTGGCTAACGAAAATAGTACTCGGGCACAAAACAGATCTTAGTCGTAAAGACAGATTTGACTGTGGTATCGCTAACGTTAGAACAGATGTGGCATAAATGAACAGTATCGTTAGCATGATCAGATTTGACTTTAGATTTAGTAGCACTAGCGCCGAGGAATGAGAAGCAACTGAGGAATAAGGTTATACCGTTGGTGATGGTCCAATGGAGCAAGCATGGACGTGAAGAAACTACCTGGGACGTTGTGAAAAAGATGAGACAGGAGTGGCCTCATCTGTTTGAGCTATAGCAGCAGCGTTTCAGGTAACTTCTAGTTTGATTGACCTTGTGATTTGAGTGATTTTTCTGCTGAATTGAGATTCTGTTTAGTATTGAGTTGTACTAGGCAGTCTGGCATGAGTATATTAGGAATGGTGTCTAGTATAGTGTGTCATGAATAAGCTATCTTGCTGTTGTGATTTTGATTTGATGACTTAACTGATTTCGAGGACGAAATCGATTTCTAGTGGGGGAGAGTGTGAGGACTAGAAATCTGTTAAGTATGATTTAATGGCTAATCAGCTTTTGGATTAAGATTTCATGGGAATTGTGATTTCTGGGTGCTCAGATTTAGACGTAGAGTGATCAGCAGTAAGAAGTTGGTTATTGAGTGAGACCTGCGTCAAATTTGGAGTTCAGTAGTTGCATTTTTCCTATCGGGAAATGATTCCAGTAGTAATTCAGACGTGAGGTTCATCGCTGGGAGAAGCTAGGCCAGCAGCACCTTTGCGCGAGAATTTGCGGGCGTTCATGTTAGAGTAGATGCCCAACTAGCCAACTTGTGGCGTATGGGTTTATAGACTCTTGTATCAAACAATCTTTATATATGATATTCGCATTTACTTATATGGCATTCTTTACTTTCATTGTGTGTATAATGATTTACAATTGCGTTGAGTAAAGACCTAGAATACACTAAAGTGTATGTTAGATGTGATAGTGGGTATGACGGCTATCATGAAACACATCTAATAGTCACTGTGTATTCTGAACATGTTCCTAGTCGATTGGGCCGTCAAAATGAGGATAAG
>KV006947.1:37192-48602 GCA_001598015.1 Dorcoceras hygrometricum
TAGTTACACTCACGATGTCACTATTCGATCTCCAAGATGTACGCATAGCTATCGGATCTATAGCGACTCTCGATTCACCAATGGTCGTTGATCTGATCGGGATATATGGATTTAAAGGACCGTACTGTACGCTAACCACGACCAACAGGTTCTTGTAGGCACTATCAGTGATACCTAGGGGATCATGGGGTGATGTTGTTAGACGCTCTTACCATGATCCGTTGGGCAAGTCCGGAATTGTGATTCCGGAGCCACAATGGTTGTGGGCCCACGGCTAGCTGTATCCCTGAACCATTGAGGGTCACACAAGTACTGGATTCGAGATTCCCGCACGGATACTCAGCTCAATGTGTTGAGCATGAGAAGAGGATTTTGGGGAGTGCGACTTCCTAAAAGTCAATAGAGGTCCAATCGTGATTTGCCGATGTTGAGGGGCAAAACGGTCATTTTGCACTGGGGTTCTGAAAAATGGTTTTTCAGATCATAGTGTTCAGTTTCGGAAACTGAGTCGATCGGTCTGATCTGATCGGCGATCGGAGTTACGATGAAGTCACGGTGATAGGGATGAACTGAATGTTCCTCCGTTGGACCCGGGCCCGTTGGGCCGGTCCAATCCTATTACTTGTATATTTAATATAGACTTGATTAGACTTAATCATACACTTGATACTAAACCCTAACCCTAAAAAAAAGGCTACACTGATTCTAAATTCCAGTGTGACGTGGATGATTCGAAATCAACCTCTGGATTTGTATTCATGCTCAATGGTGGTGCTGTCTCTTGGAAGAGTTCCAAGGAAGACACCATCGCGGATTCAACCACTGAGGCTGAGTACATCACAGCATCAGCTGCTGCAAAGGAGGCCGTTTGGATAAGGAATTTCGTCCAAGAGTTGGGCGTCATTCCTAATGGAGTTGGTCCAGTCCTGGTGTACTGCGACAACACGGGTGCCGTTGCGCAAGAAAAGGAGCCTAGGTCTCACCAAAGATCCAAACACATACTGAGGAAATACCACATAATCCGGGATATTGTGGCTAGAGGTGACATAACAGTTGAGAGAGTCACCTCTGTGGACAACGTTGCTGATCCACTTACGAAGCCCTTTCCTGGACCGTTGTTTGAAAAACATCGCGAAATAATGGGACTTCGTCTGATGAGTAGTTGGCTTTAGGGCAAGTGGGAAATTGTTAGAGTAGATTCCTAACTAGCCAACTTGTGGCGTATGGGTTTATAGACTCTTGTACGAAACAATCTTTATATATGATATTCGCATTTACTTATATGGCATTCTTTACTTTCATTGTGTGTATAATGATTAAAAATTGCGTTGAGTAAAGACCTAGAATACACTAAAGTGTATGTTAGATGTGATATTGGGTATGACGGCTATCATGAAACACATATAATAGTCACTGTGTATTCTGAACATGTTCCTAGTCGATTGGGCCGTCAAAATGAGGATAAGGCCGCCCGAGCTCGAGACTAGTATCTGCGATGCGAAGTACCATGTTTCATTGGTAGGGAACATTGTGATGTTCTGAGCATGCAGATAGATAGTGACCTGGTGATCTATCGAACTACCCTCCTTCGGACTTTCCAAGTGGTTACCATTTGTCGAGTGGATAAGTTCGAGGTCTTGGTTGTACTGATTAGTCCTCACGACTCGAAACGTCATTGAGACTCTACATGATAGGCGTCTCACTTTGACTCGTTTGCCGACTCACTTGGGGTCATCAGGCGGCGGGATTGGGTGAGACCCCGATGCATGTAGGAGTCGATGCATCGTTGTCGAGGATTCACCACTCGCAGACATGCGTGGATATCCTATGCTATCTGAGGGGATAATAGTGTATAAATCTCTGGCCAGATACTAGAAGTGTTTCAGGTAAACGTGTTTACCTATTTACACTCGCGATGTCACTATTCGATCTCCAAGATGTACGCATAGCTATCGGATCTATAGCGACTCTCGATTCACCAATGGTCGTTGATCTGATCGGGATATATGGATTTAAAGGACCGTACTGTACGCTAACCACGACCAACAGGTTCTTGTAGGCACTATCAGTGATACCTAGGGGATCATGGGGCGATGTTGTTAGACGCTCTTACCATGATCCGTTGGGCAAGTCCAGGCGTGATTCAGATGTTGGTATTCAGCAGTAGCGCGAACAGATGTCAATGATAGTCAACTCAGCAGTGAGAATGTAGCGAGAGGCAGCTGTTAGCGTTAGCGCGCGGGCTTGAGAAGTTGTCGCGTGTTAGTCAACAGCTGAGTTGACCACTGGTTGCTAGCGCTATTCAGATGTTGCTACCGTGAGATTTCTTTCAGCAGTAGAAGCTCTGCTACGTCGTTTTGATTAGTTGGTGCGACGTCGTTTGCTGTATGAGTTAGTAGAGTGTTTAGATGTTTGTATTGTATCAGCAGTGAGCGAGAGCTGGAGTCAGCTTTGAGAGGGATTTTGCCTTAGTATAAGCAGATATCTGAATTCTTAGAACAGCAGTGGTTCAAGGATTTATATACCAAGTGCTGCTCAACACTTAGCGTATTTTGAACCCGATATTTCTCATCGTTTTCTCCAGTAAACCCTCGATAGTTACTGTTCATTCGAACATTTCTTCGGTAAATTGCCGTCGATTTCCGCCATTGTTTGGAGTGATACTGGTGGCGTTGAGCTCGTCTTGAGTAGCTCCTTCGATTGATACCAGTTAGGTGGCCTGAGTCGACGCTGGAGAGGAACACGAAGTAGCAGTGTTGATCGAACGTTTTCGCGAAGCTAGACCCGAGAGATTTTGAACTTTTGGGTAAGTGATTTCGGCTGTTTCAAGCTTAGTTCTAGCTGTTAGAAGCTGCTTCGATAGGTAGAACCAGATTTGAGTTCTGACCGTAGGTAGTATGCTTTAGAAATTAAGCTGTGAACTTAGAAATTGAGATTCCTTAACAGATTTTAGCTCCAGGGAAGTCCCTGCTGAGTTGCGCGTGACCAGCGAGATATCAATTTGGAGCAGACTGAAATTGCCTTGCCTGGTGAGATCTGTTGAGGTAGAACTTGAGAATTGAAGGTACGAGTTGAGCTTTTGTTAACAGCTTAGACATAGCGTGCTAGTATTTGAGGCATGAAATATGTGCTATGTGTATTCTGTGATTACGTGATCAGCTTGATTGAATTGATATGTCTTGTTTACGTATTATATGTGTAATGCCCGCAATAATTAAGCGGATAATTAGTAAAAATTTGGAGTTGGGAGATGATGGATTTTGATAAAAGTTTGATTTATGAGTTCGGATTTCTTCTGGAAGTGTGTGTGTGTGTGTTGAGGATTTTTATATCGTCAAATTTTGCTAAGTGTTGGAACCAGGCGAAGCGAATTTGAAGAAATTATCAGCAGCAGGTTATTGTAGCCAAGTCAACAAGGGTCAACCTTACTGTAGTGCGACTGGTTGAATTTCGAATTTCACTTACGTTGGTTGCTGTTGGTAGAAACGCGCAAAAATACAAGAACAAATGAGGTGACTCCACGTACCAGACGCAGGAGTTTCCTTGTTCACCTGCTGATTTATCAAAACGTCGACTGGTTTTGGTGACGAAGGGATGACGCAGGGTTACCTGCTGGTTTTAGTTGTGTTGCGTGGTTGCTGCTGGTCGTTGTTGTAGTTAGCGCAAGAATGGTTGAGAAGGTGACACGTGTAGATTACTGTTGGGCACGTGGGAACCAGCAGCAGGAGTTTCCTTTATGCAACTGCTGGTTTTTGTATGCGTCGACTAGATTAGATGTTGTAGGCGCAGCGACGCCGTTTGATTAAGTGCAACTGATGGCTTTGAATCATTGTGAAGAATGGGTGTCTGCTGGACGACCAGCAGTTGGTAGCGATGTTGGTATAACCGGTACGACTTCGTTTAGATTAGTTGATGCGTCGTCGTTTTGAGTGGTTTCGCGAAATCAGCCGCTGGTGGGTTTGAAATAGGAACATTAATAAGATGCCGTTTTGAAGGAATTAGCGAAGCCAGTCGTTGGACTAATGGAGCGACCAGCTGCTGGTAGACGTTGGTATGTTACGACGTCGTGGAGATTAGTTGTAGCGGCATCGTTTTGATTTCAAAGCACTGCGACTGGATTCTTGCTGCGACTGGGTTTTGTCACGATTCGATCATAGCGACTGATAATGCTGCTACTGCTGGTGGAAGAAATGTGAAAACCAGCTGCAGAATGTCTCATATGACAAAGTTTGATCATTTCAGCGACTGGTAACGATGAACAACAGTTGAAGAATCTGTTAAACGATAAGTATGAAAGGGGGAACTGATTTCGAAGCGGTGTGAGTATATCCTGTTCTGAGATATCAATACTCAGCATGACACGTGGAATTCATACCGATTGCGTTGGAAATTCCACAGAAACCAGAGACTTGTATTATAAATAGGATTGAATTCGAAATACTGGTAACTTATGTTACAGATACCGGACTATGATTCTGTGAAGTTCTCGGAAGGTGATTAAAACAAGAAGTGAAGTGTTTTCAAAACAGAGAATACGAAGGTATAATTTGACATGAGAGTCAGGGAATTAGAATACTCAAGAAGGATATTTCTTGAGTTTTCCCGATGAAAATCACATACTTGATATTTTTTCTTGACTTAGAACTTGAATTCTGTATGTGTCGATCCATCACAGGTAGTGGATCTTTTATATTTGCATGAGATTTTGCATATCGAAGAGAATTGAATTGATTCTAATGCCTAGGACTGAGTTGGCCTGATTTTCGAAGCCGGAGATGGTTTCGATAGATGAATATTCATGTCAAGATAGTATACGAATCTTGATGGCATAGAATTGAAATGGAATCAATTCTGGGCCCGAAGAGATGAGATAGAATCATGCATTGCATTTTATTTCTGTTGATAGACTGTTATGTGTTTTATTGATATTATTTATACCTGTTGAATTATACTGAGAAATGTTCTCACCGGAGTTTATCCGGCTGTTGTTATGTTTTGTATGTGTGCATGACAACAGGGAGAAGAGAGAGCTGAATTGAAGGGACCAGGGTAGTGAGAGCTGATTACCGAAGTAAAGGGCGAAGACTAAAAAGTACTAGAGAGTTGCTGCTGGTTTAGTCTTGACATGTTTAATGGTAGTAACACAAAATCGGGTTTTGTAATACTGATTAGATGTTGTAATCAGTAGAGGTAATAATGATAGACATTGTACAGTTGTCGTATAATATAAAACCAGCTTTTGGACAATGAATAGTGCTCTGAACAATTTTACGTGACCAGCTCTTGCGACATAAAAAAAACTACTACTAGATTAGACAAAGTTAAACTTGTTAGTTTAATTAATCGCCCACATAATGAGATTAGAAGACAATTGTGAGCAGAGGCCTCACAACAGGTGGTATCAGAGCCCCTTTAAACCATTAGGTTACTGGATTAAGATAGAGGAGCGGGGTAGATAGATTCATCCTGATTAATTTTGTAACCATCGATTGCATGCTTGTGTGCTATATGTCTTACTGTTTTGAATTTATATCACTTGATTATTGTGATAAAATGGTAAGAGTATACCGAGAATTTGAAAGAATTACATGCTCTTTGAGAAGAGAATAAGTAGCATGTATTGAATTACCCCTGAATCAGAACTTGATCTCTTGAGAAGCAGTATATTCATGAATGTTACTCAGAGGAGGGACTGAGACTGACTTATTAGCAATTGATGAGGAAATTTGATCAGTCTGTTTGATTTTTAGATATGCCTTCTCGAAGAGCAACTAATAGACAGACTGAGCAGGGTAGTATATCGACTGATGTACAGAATTCCGCTGCTACCCCGATGGAAACCTTGTTGAAACGATTTCAGTCTTTTAAACCACCGACTTTGACAGGAACAGAAAGTGCGATAGATTGTGAAAATTGGTTAGAAGATATTGAACAGTTATTTTTGATTACACCGATGATTGTCGAGTGAAATTGAAGCTGTCAGAAATTGTGTGTTACAGTGTGAGGGTCATGAAATGGAAATTGATTGTGTTGTGCTTGGGTTATCTGATTTTGATTGTATCACTGGCATAGATATGTTAACCAAGTACATGACAACAGTAGATTGTTTCCAGAAAGTGGTTCGATTCAAACCTAAGGAAACTGATGAATGGAAATTTTATGGTAAGGGATCATGAGCCAGAATTCCTTTGATCTCCGCTATTTCCATGACTAATCTATTACAGAAGGGAGCAGAGGGATTCCTGATTTATGCATTAGATATGAAGAAGAATAGCCCAATCTGGTTGATATACCAGTAGTTTGTGAATTTGCTGACGTCTTTCCTGATGAGATTCAAGGATTGCCTCCATATCGAGAGGTAGATTTCAGCATTGAATTGATGCCAGGTACACAATCGATATCAAAAGCACCGTACCGAATGGCACCAATTGAATTAAAGGAATTGAAAGAGCAACTGGAGGATCTTCTTGCCAAGGGATACATTAGACCAAGTGTTTCTCCTTGGGGTGCTCCAGTCTTATTTGTGAGAAAGAAAGATGGATCGATGAGATTGTTTATTGACTACCGGCAACTGAACAAAGCAACGGTAAAGAATTGATATCCGTTACCGCGAATAGATGATTTGTTTGACCAGTTGCAGGGATCGTCAGTATATTCGAAAATTGATTTGAGATCCGGTTATCATCAGTTGAGAGTCAGAGATAAGGATATATCGAAAACTGCTTTTCGAACAAGGTATGGTCACTATGAGTTGTTGTCATGCCTTTTGAATTGACCAATGCACCAGCGGTGTTTATGAGCTTAATGAATCGAGTCTTTCAGAGGTATCTTGATGATTGAATGAAGCTCATAGAAGTAGATTCAGTGTGCATCCAGGAGGCAGAAGGATGTACAATGATTTGAGGAAGCATTACTGGTGGAAACAAATGAAGTCTGATGTGACTGAATTTGTTTCAAAATGTTTGAATTGCCAACAGGTGAAAGCTGAGAGAACGAAACCCGCTGGTTATTACAAAGTTTTTCAGTTCCTGAATGGAAGTGGGATCACATTTCCATGGACTTTGTAACGAAACTACTAAAGTCATCCCGAGGCTGTGATGCTATTTGGGTGATTATCGATAGGTTGACGAAATCTGCTTGCTTTATCCCTTATCGAATGACCTATCGACATGATCAAATGGCAGATCTTTATGTTAGATAAGTGGTAAGACTTCATGGAATACCGAAGTCAATTGTATCTGATCGAGATCCTCGATTTACTTAATATTTTTGGAGTAGTTTGCAACAAGCGCTGGGTACGAAATTGAATCTCAGCACTGTTTATCATCCTCAAACTGATGGACAATCTGAAAGAACAATTCAAACTCCTGAGGATATGCTTAGAGCCGTAGTACTGGACTTTGGTATTTCATGGCAAGATTCATTACCATTGGTGGAATTCTCATACAACAACAGCTATCAAACCAGTATTGAGATGGTTCCATTTGAAGCGTTGTATGGGAGAAAATGTCGTTCACCCTTATACTGGGATGATGTATCAGAGGTGCCTGAATTGGGACCAGATTTGATTAGGGAAATGACTGAGAAAGTGAAGTTGATTCAGCAGCGAATGAGAACAGCACAGCATAGGCAAGCGAGGTATGCAAATATCAGACGTCGACCGTTGTGTTTTGAAACAGGGGACAGAGTATTCTTGAAAATTTCTCCTTGCATGGGTACAATCAGATTTGGTAAACGAGGGAAATTGTCTCCAAGATTTATTGGGCCTTATGAAATTCTGGAAAAGATAGGTGACCTTGCCTATCGACTTGCATTACCTCCATCTCTATCTGGTATACATGATGTTTTCCACGTATCTATGCTACGAAAGTATATACCAGATGTATCTCATATTATTCCTGCTAATGAAGCTGAACTCGATGAAACTTTGAGTTATTTTGAACAACCGATTCAGATACATTATCGAAAGAATAAACTGTTAGAGTAGATGCCCAACTAGCCAACTTATGGCGTGTGTGTTTATAGACTCTTGTATGAAACAATATTTATATATGATATTCGCATTTATTTATATGGAATTCTTTACTTTCATTGTGTTGTATGATGATTAACAATTGCGTCTAGTAAAGACCTAGAATACGCTAAAGTGTATGTTAGATGTGATAGTGGGTATGACGGCTATCATGAAACACATCTAATAGTCACTGTGTATTCTGAACATGTTCCTAGTCGATTGGGCCGTCAAGGACGCCCGAGCTAGAGACTAGTATCTGCGATGCGAAGTACCATGTTTCATTGGTATGGAACATTGTGATGTTCTGAGCATGCAGATAGATAGTGACTGGGTGATCTATCGAACTACCCTCGTTCGGACTTTCCAAGTGGTTATCATTTGTCGAGTGGATAAGTCCGAGGTCTTGGTTGTACTGATTAGTCCTCATGACTCAAAACGCCATTGAGACTCTACATGATAGGCGTCTCAGTTTGACTCGTTTGCCGACTCTCTTGGGGTCATAAGGCGTCGGGATTGGGTAAGACCCCGATGCATGTAGGAGTCGATGCATCGTTGTCGAGGATTCACCGCTCGCAGACATGCGTGGATATCCTATGCTATCTGAGGGGATAATAGTGTATAAATCTCTGGCCAGAGTATGAGAAGTGTTTTAGGTAAATGTGTTTACCTAGTTACACTCGCGATGTCACTATTCGATCTCCAAGATGTACGCATAGCTATCGGATATTTAGCGACTCTCGATTTACCAATGGTCGTTGATCTGATCGGGATATATGGATTGAAAGGACCGTACCGTACGCTAACCACGACCAACTGGTTCTTGCAGGCACTATCAGTGATACCTAGGGGATCATAGGGAGATGTTTCTAGACGCTCTTACCATGATCCGTTGGGAAAATCCGGAATTGTGATTCCGGAGCCACAATGGTTGTGGGCCCACGGCTAGCTGTATCCCTGAACCATTGAGGGTCACACGAGTACTGGATTTGAGATTCCCACACGGATACTCAGCTCAATGTGTTGAGCATGAGGAGAGGATTTTGGGGAGTGCGACTTCCTAAAAGTCAACAGGGGTCAAATCGGGATTTCCCGATGTTGAAGGGCAAAACGGTCATTTTGCACTGGGTTCTGAAAAATGGTTTTTCAGATCATAGTATTCAGTTTTGGAAACTGAGTCGATCTGTCCGATCTTATTGGCGATCGGAGTTACGATGAAGTCTCGGTGATGGAGATGAACCGAATGTTCATCCGTTGGACACGGGCCCGTTGGGCCGGATCCAAATCCATCACCAAGTCTATTTAATATAGACTTAGACTAATTAACTCATAACACTACTACTTGATGCAAATCAAACCCTAAACCTAGAGCTAAAGCCTCCGCCCCTTCCTCTCATAAGCCGCCGCCGCCGCCGCCTTGTGTCGCCGGAAAATTGTTCCGGCCAACTTGACGAGGAGAATCCGTCCGCGCGGATCTCGTCAGGCCTTCTAGTGCATGCTGACGAAGGAGTCTCATTTCTGGTCGTGGACCGGATTGACGTTATCTACCGCCGCCTACCGTGAAGTGCCGGTTTCCTCAAGAAACTGGTCGGAGCCAGGCACGAGTTGCCAGCAAGGTAGCAATCTAAACGCCCTATGAATGTCATAGTCTGTTATTTGTAATTAAATTGTATTGATCGTCTCCCGGCAATTTTTTGTTCTTCCGTTGCTCGCCGGGAGGCGTGATCTGGATCCGTCGCGGTTCCCAACAGTGGTATCAGAGCCAAGGCTTCGGATCTGATCAATACAATTATGCCATATTATATCAAATCTTGAATTTCAGATCAAAGAAACAAAAAAAATTTTTTGAAACTTGGCCGCCGGCCCTCGCCAAGCGCGCCGGCCACACTCGCGTGCAGGTGTGCGCGCAGGCCGCGCAAAGTCACGCCTGTTGGCCGCACAATCGGCGGCCTTCTCGCGCAAGACGTTGCGCCTGGATGGCCAAGACGCTGGCCACTACCCGCGCAAATCGTTGCGCCGCTGAATGCTGGACGTCGACCGATGGTGGCGCGAGGAGGCTGGCCGATGGTTGCCTACTGCCCGCGCGCTTGTCGCACGAGAGGCGGCGCATAGCCGCGCGATTGCGCCATACTGGCCTACCGCTGCTGCACCTTGCTTGCGTCGTTGTGCGACGATGGCGCATGGAGCGCCGCGCTTGTTGCGGCCGCGTGCGTGGCCATGCGCCGTGCGCGTGATTTCGTGGTGGCGCCGCCGGCGGCGGCCGCCGCTCCGGCGAAGCTCCGGCGATGTCGTGACGGCTAAATTCTTCTAGGGTTTGGTTCGGGCCTGTCCCGGGCAGCCCGTGAAGTTTTCGGGCCGGTATACGTTATCGGGCCCGTTTTGGTCGATTTTGAAATTTTGAGATTTTTGGGCCTAAAATTATTTTAAGCCCAATATGATATAATTAAAATTAGCAAAATGTGATTTTAACTGTAAGATATGATTTTATAATGAAATATGATTTTGTTGATTAAAATTTGATTTTATCAACAAAATACGATTTTATTATAAAATACGATTTTAGGATTAAAATATGATTTTGCAATAAATAATTGGATTATTTAATTTATGCATGTTAATTAGATTAATTGCATGATTGGGATGATCGAGAGCCGTGTCCAATTTGTTAGGTGTATGCGATAGGTTTTTGTGATTCGGTTTGTAAATAATTTGATTATCATTTAAAGTGGGCCTGTTTGTGGCCCGTTCCCACCCCTTGATAAATGTATCCCTTGTATGTTATGGTAAATTTAAATGTAAAATTACTAGATTTAGTGGGAGGACATCCGAAGACGGTGGACAATGGCGATCAAGAATATTGAAGACCGAAGATCTGTAAAACCGGAAGCATTGTAATAAGATTGCATTGCATATTGCATTGCATATTGCATTACCCCTAGGATTGGACCCAGGTCCGTGACTGGCAACCACGGACCGCATAGCTCTCGCGATCGATCATCCCAATATTTATATATGTGATATATAGTTTAATTGAATCCGCATGTTGCATGTTTTAAATTTGATTTAAAATAAATGCATGAGACCAAAGTTTTTCAAAATAAAATCCCTCGTTTTAAACAAGATTTAAAACTTATATCAAGATAAAATGTTTATTCAATAAACTAAAGGGTGTTTAAATCTGTTTAAATTTCCCTACCTTCCATCAACAATGGGTGTACGTCGATGCTACCCGTATACATGGCCCGGCTCATATTATTGAGGGGGTCATGTATGCCGGAAAGCTGTCCACGCCATTGACAAATGTTGTGAGTCGGTGGGAACTCCCTTTAACGTTGGCTCATATTATTGGGGACGTTAAGGGGACCGTCCTTCACGACTCGACATTGATGGGTCATCTTG
>KV006947.1:51248-64819 GCA_001598015.1 Dorcoceras hygrometricum
GGAGATAAGCTGGATATGAGATCCATCTTATGCTACTTCATTGGGTATCCAAAGAATTCCATTGGATACATTTTCTACTATCCCAGCGAGACAAAAGTGTTTGTCTCTAGGAATGCCACCTTTATGGAAAGGGAATTTCTACTTGATAGAAAGGGCAGAATAGTAGAACTCGAAGAGGTTCGAGAACCAATTGAAGTACCAAGTGAATCTCCCGCACCTACTGAGCCAGTACCAGATATGGTCGCACCTAGGAGATCCGAAAGGATTCCTAGGCTCCTGAGAGATATGGTTTTCTCCTTGAAGATGATCAAGGTAATCAAGTTGTTGGATCTGATCCAAGAACTTTCAAGGAGGCAATTTCCGATGCAGATTCTAATCTGTGGCTTGAAGCAATGCAGTCTGAGTTTGACTCAATGCATGCTAACCAAGTTTGGACTCTTGTTAATCCTCCCGAAGGAATTGTTCCTATTGGATGTAAATGGGTATACAAGAGGAAACTTGGGCCTGATGGTAAGGTAATGACCTACAAGGCGTGACTGGTCGCGAAAGGTTACACTCAAAGGCAAGGTGTTGACAATGATGAAACCTTCTCGCCAGTCGCAATGTTCAAGTCAATTAGAATCTTGTTAGCCATAGCCGCATGGTACGACTATGAGATATTGAAAATGGATGTGAAAACTGCGTTCCTTAATGGAAACATTAAGGAAGAGATCTATATGACGCAGCCTGAGGGTTTCACATCTGTTGGAAGAGAGCATAAGGTATGCAAGCTTCAAAGATCGATCTACGGTCTCAAAAAAGCATCTCGAAGTTGGAACCTGAGATTCGATGAAACAATTAAGTAATTTGGTTTCATCAAGAATCCCGAGGAGCCGTGTGTCTATAAGAAGGTAGTTAAAAGTGCTGTGACGTTCCTCGTACTTTATGTTGATGACATTCTACTCATTGGGAATGATGTAGGAATGTTGCAGTCAACTAAAGTATGGTTGTCTAGTAGATTTTTTCGGTGAAGGACATGGGTGAAGCATCCTATATTTCTTGGAATACAGATCTATCGGGATAGATCTAAACGGATTCTCGGACTCACCCAAGCTACCTACATCGATACCATACTTAAGAGGTTCTCTATGGAATAGTCCAAGAGAGGACACCTACCTATGTGCCACGGGGTCACTCTGTCTAAGTCTATGTGTCCGAAGACTGATGAGGAGATAGAGAGTATGACACGTGTGCCATATGCCTCGGCAATATGTAGTATTATGTATGGCATGATCTCGACTAGACCGGATGTGTCATATGCTCTGAGTGTCACGAGCCGCTACCAGGCCAACCCCGGCCAATTGCATTGGAAGGCCGTGAAGGATATTCTTAAGTACTTGCGAAGGACTAAGAATATGTTCATGGTCTATGGGGGTGGTGAACTGAAACTGGAAGGCTACACTGATTCTAGCTTCCAGTGTGACGTGGATGATTCGAAATCAACCTCTGGATTTGTATTCATGCTCAATGGTGGTGCTGTCTCTTGGAAGAGTTCCAAGCAAGACACCATCGCGGATTCAACCACTGAGGCTGAGTACATCGCAGCATCAGCTGCTGCTAAGGAGGCCGTTTGGATGAGGAATTTCGTCCAAGAGTTGGGCGTCATTCCTAATGAAGTTGGTCCAGTCCCGGTGTACTGCGACAACAGGGGTACCGTTGCGCAAGCAAAGGAGCCTAGATCTCACCAAAGATCCAAACACATACTGAGGAAATACCACATAATCCGAGATATTGTGGCTAGAGGTGACATAGCAGTTGAGAGAGTCGCCTCTGCAGACAACGTTGCTGATCCACTTACGAAGCCCTTGCCTGGACCGTTGTTTGAAAAACAGCGCGAAACAATGGGACCGCGTCTGATGAGTAGTTGGCTTTAGGGCAAGTGGGAGATTGTTAGAGTAGATGCCCAACTAGCCAACTTGTGGCGTGTGGGTTTATAGACTCTTGTATGAAACAATCTTTATATATGATATTCGCATTTATTTATATGGCATTCTTTACTTTCATTGTGTTGTATGATGATTAACAATTGCGTTGAGTAAAGATCTAGAATACGCTAAAGTGTATGTTAGATGTGATAGTGGGTATGACGGCTATCATGAAACACATCTAATAGTCACTGTGTATTCTGAACATGTTCCTAGTTGATTGGGCCGTCAAAATGAGGATAAGGCCGCCCTAGCTAGAGACTAGTATCTGCGATGCGAAGTACCATGTTTCATTGATAAGGAACATTGTGATGTTCTGAGCATGCAGATAGATAGTGACATGGTGATCTATCGAACTACCCTCGTTCGGACTTTCCAAGTGGTTACCATTTATCGAGTGGATAAGTCCGAGGTCTTGGTTGTACTGATTAGTCCTCACGACTCGAAACGTCATTGAGACTCTACATGATAGGCGTCTCACTTTGACTCGTTTGCCAACTCTCTTGGGGTCATAAGGCGTCGGGATAGGGTAAGACCCCGATGCATGTAGGAGTCGATGCATCGTTGTCGAGGATTCACCGCTCGCAGACATGCGTGGATATCATATGCTATCTGAGGGGATAATAGTGTATAAATCACTGGCCAGAGTACGAGAAGTGTTTTAGGTAAATGTTTTTACCTAGTTACACTCGAGATGTCACTAATCGATCTCCAAGATGTACGCATAGCTATCGGATCTTTAGCGACTCTCGATTTACCAATGGTCGTTGATCTGATCGGGATATATGGATTGAAAGGACCGTACCGTACGCTAACCACGACCAACTGGTTCTTACAGGCGCTATCAGTGATACCTAGGGGATCATGGGGCGATGTTGCTAGACGCTCTTACCATGATCCGTTGGGCAAGTCCGGAATTGTGATTCCGGAGCCACAATGGTTGTGGGCCCACGGCTTGCTGTATCCCTGAACCATTGAGGGTCACATAAGTACTGGATTCGAGATTCCCGCACGGATACTCAGCTCAATGTGTTGAGCATGAGGAGAGGATTTTTGGGAGTGCGACTTCCTAAAAGTCAACAGGGGTCAAATCGGGATTTCCCGATGTTGAAGGGCAAAACGATCATTTTGTACTGGGGTTCTGAAAAATGGTTTTTCAGATCATAGTATTCAGTTTTGGAAACTGAGTCGATCCGTCCGATCTGATCGGCGATCGTAGTTACGATGAAGTCTCGATGATGGAGATGAACCGAATGTTCATCCGTTGGATCCGGGCCCATTGGGCCGGATCCAAATCCATCACCAAGTCTATTTAATATAGACTTAGACTACTTAACTCATAACACTACTACTTGATGCAAATCAAACCCTAAACCTAGAGCTAAAGCCGCCGCCCCTTCCCTCCTCTCATAAGCCGCCGCCGCCGCTGCCCTTGTGCCGCCGCGTTGCCAGAAAGGTAGCAATCTAAACGCTCTATGAATGTCATAGTCTGTTATTTGTAATTGAATTGTATTGATCATCTCCCGGCAATTTTTGTTCTTCCGCTGCCTCGCCGGGAGGCGTGATCCGGATCCGTCGTGGTTCCCAACATAAACAACTCCGAACGAAAACAATTCCATTGGTAAAGATTCAATGGAATCGACATGGAGTTGAAGAAGCAACTTGGGAAGTGGAAGAGGATATGAGACAGAGATTTCCATCTTTTTCCAATGAGGTTAATTTATTTCAAGTTCTATTATTACATGATTCACATGTATATATAGTAAGAGACTGCTAGTGAGTTCGAGGACGAACTCGAATTTTAGAGGGGGAGAAATGTAATGCCCGCAATAATTAAGTGGAGAATTAGTAAAAATTTGGAGTTGGGAGATGATGGATTTTGATAAAAGTTTGATTTATGAGTTCGGATTTCTTCTGGAAGTGTGTGTGTGTGTGTGTTGAGGATTTTTATATCGTCAAATTTCGCTAAGTGTTGGAACCAGACGAAGCGAATTTGAAGAAATTATCAGCAGCAGGTTACTGTAGCCAAGTCAACAAGGGTCAACCTTACTGTAGTGCGACTGGTTGAATTTCGAATTTCACTTACGTTGGTTGCTGCTGGTAGAAACGCGCAAAAACACAAGAACCAATGAGGTGACGCCACGTACCAAACGCAGGAGTTTCCTTGTTCACCTGCCGATTTATCAAAACGTCGACTGGTTTTGGTGACGAAGGAATGACGCAGGGTTACCTGCTGGTTTTAGTTGTGTTGCGTGGTTGCTGCTGGTCGTTGTTGTAGTTAGCGCGAGAATGGTTGAGAAGGCGACACGTGTAGATTACTGTTGGGCATGTGGGAACCAGCAGCAGGAGTTTCCTTTATGCAACTGCTGGTTTTTGTATGCGTCGACTAGATTAGATGTTGTAGGCGCAGCGACGCCGTTTGATTAAGTGCAACTGATGGCTTTGAATCATTGTGAAGAATGGGTGTCTGCTGGACGACCAGCAGTTGGTAGCGATGTTGGTATAACCGGTACGGCATCGTTTAGATTAGTTGATGCTTCGTCGTTTTGAGTGGTTTTGCGAAATCAGCCGCTGGTGGGTTTGAAATAGGAACATTAATACGATGCCATTTTGAAGGAATTAGCGAAGCCAGTCGTTGGACTAATGGAGCGACCAGCTGCTGGTAGACGTTGGTATGTTACGACGTCGTGGGGATTAGTTGTAGCGGCATCGTTTTGATTTCAAAGCACTGCGACTGGATTCTTGCTGCGACTGGGTTTTGTCGCGATTCGATCATAGCGACTGATAATGCTGCTACTGCTGGTTGAAGAAATGAAAAAACCAGCTGCAGAATGTCTCATATGACAAAGTTTGATCATTTCAGCGACTGGTAACGATGAACAACAGTTGAAGAATCTGTTAAACGATAAGTATGAAAGGGGGAACTGATTTCGAAGTGGTGTGAGTATATCCTGTTCTGAGATATCAATACTCAGCATGACACATGGAATTCATACCGATTGCGTTGGAAATTCCACAGAAACCAGAGACTTGTATTATAAATAAGATTGAATTCGAAATACTGGGACTTATGTTACAGATACCGGACTATGATTCTGTGAAGTTCTCGGAAGGTGATTAAAACAAGAAGTGAAGTGTTTTCAAAACAGAGAATACGAAGGTATAATTTGACATGAGAGTCAGGGAATTAGAATACTCAAGAAGGATATTTCATGATTTTTCCCGATGAAAATCACATACTTGATATTTGTTCTTGACTTAGAACTTGAATTCTGTATGTGTCGATCCATCACAGGTAGTGGATCTTTTATATTTGCATGAGATTTTGCATATCGAAGAGAATTGAATTGATTCTAATGCCCAGGACTGAGTTGGCCTGATTTTCGAAGCCGGAGATGGTTTCGATAGATGAATATTCATGTCAAGATCGTATACGAATCTTGATGGCATCGAACTGAAATGGAATCAATTCTAGGCCCGAAGAGATGAGATAGAATCATGCATTGCATTTTATTTCAGTTGATAGACTGTTATGTGTTTTATTGATATTATTTATACCTGTTGAATTATACTGAGAAATGTTCTCACCGGAGTTTATCCAGCTGTTGTTATGTTTTGTATGTGTGCATGACAACAGGGAGAAGAGAGAGCTGAATTGAAGGGACCAGGTTAGTGAGAGCTGATTACCGAAGTAAAGGGCGAAGACTAAAAAGTACTAGAGAGTTGCTGCTGGTTTAGTCTTGACATGTTTAATGGTAGTAACACAAAATCGGGTTTTGTAATACTGATTAGATGTTGTAATCAGTAGAGGTAATAATGATAGACATTGTACAGTTGTCGTATAATATAAAACCAGCTTTTGGACAATGAATAGTGTTCTGAACAATTTTACGTGACCAGCTCTTGCGCATAAAAAAAAACATACTACTACTAGATTAGACAAATTAAACTTGTTAGTTTAATTAATCGCCCACATAATGAGATTAGAAGATAATTGTGAGCAGAGAGCCTCACAATATGCATGTTGAAATCAGATTTGAATTTCATGGCATTTATGCATACATATTGAGCCTTTGATCGATTGAGAACCTGAGATAGAGCCACGTTGTGACCGACCGACAGATGTGTCGTGCCTGAAAGGTACTACGCTATCATCGGAGTGGTGACCGACTGATTAGTTGTGTCTGAATAACACCGAGCTGTGATGGCTGACAGGCCTGAAGATCACGGACCGATGATTTCCCCGGTTGATACACTGTGCGGGTATAGAGGCTCGATTGAGATTACTACCAGCTGATTAGCAGGCCTTGATGACCTATGTTCTTTGACAGACACATGCATTCATGACTTATAATACTGCATGTTTATGTGTTCCTGTTATATTTGTGCTCATTCGTACTGAGGCTTGACCTCGTATTCTTTTCCTGCTTTTGTGTTGTTTGGGTCTGCGTTGCCCATTTGCAGGATCTTCACGTAACCAAGCTGGGCAGACTGCAAACCCAGCTGGTCGATCCCCATTTCCTTGAAGTCCCAGTTATTATTATATTATGTGTTGATCCAGGGGATGCACTGAGGTTATATGTATTCTGGGGGATCTTTGTTGATTTGATTTGTGATTACCTGTTGTTGTATGAGTTTAGATCTAAATCGTATTTTAATTATGACTATTTTGAAGATGTGATTTGGTTCAGGCACAACTATATTTCGAAATTTTTAGCCCTATTTTATGCTTCCGTGTTTATGTGCTTAATTGTGCTATTAATTATTGTTAATTAGCACGGGGCCTGACACCTAAGGAGTTTGCTTGTACCACCGATCCACTTGCTGCTGAGGAGTGGATCCGATCCATGGATACTATCTATGACTACATGGGTCTAGCGGACGCCGACAAGGTCCGTTGTGCTATTTCATGCTGAAGGGAGACTCCGCTCTGTGGTGGAAAGGCGCAGTGGTTGGACTGTTTCTGGAGAGCCTGTCATTGTGCGAGTTCAAGAAAGTCTTTTTCGAGAAATATTTTCCTGTAGTTGGCCGGAGCCAGCTGATTCGGGAGTTTTTGAGTCTCCTCCAGGGAGACAAGACAGTTGCTGAGTATGTGAGGCTGTTTGAGCAAGGGTGTATCTTTGTGCCCTCGATTGCTACAGTTGAGAGTGAGAAGCTGAGGCAGTTTACTGATGGACTGCGACCTGACATCCGCCACGATGTCAACATGGCGGACGTGGAGACTTATATGGCGGCAGTGAACAGGGCTTATGTAAGCTCTTCCAAAACATAGAAGTGAATCGATACTATAGAACTTGGAATCCCATGTAGTTTCACTATTTCTTTCACATACAGTTCAACATACTTATTCAAATCATACGTCGTCTTTACTGATAAGAAGTGAGCTGACTTAGTTAATCTGTCAATAATAACCCAAATAGAGTTAAATCCATGGAGCGTCTTTGGTAATCCCACTACAAAATCCATTGCTATGTTATCCCATTTCTATACTGGTATAGGAGAGGTTTTAACATCCCAGCTGGTCTTTGATGCTCTACGTTTACTTGTTGGCATGTTAAACACTCAGAAACGAAATTGGAAATATCTCGTTTCATTCCTGGTCACCAAATGAGCTGTTGCAAATCTTTATACATCTTTGTTCCTCCAAAGTGAATTGAATACAGAGTGTTATGGGCTTCATTCATAATCTCATTGTGCAAGTTATCAATTCGCGGTACCCATAACCTATCTTGGTATTTCACAATTCCTTCTACTGTAGTATAAAGATTTCCACCTCTTTCTTCTTCTTGCTGCTTCTATTTAAGTAGTTGTTCATCCCTCATTTGACTATCTCTAATCCGATCCTTGAATGTAGATTGGATTGTAAGAACAGCTAGTCTAGCAGCATAAATTTGTGAAATTACTTCCAACTCAAATATTTCTATTTCTGTCGCTAATGATATCTGAACTGGAAGTTGAGATAATCCCACCGCTCTTCTATTTAGTACATTAGCTACTACGTTAGATTTGCCAGGGTGATAGCTAATTACACAATCGTAGTCTTTAACCAGTTTTCGAGCCATCTTCTTTGCCTCCTGTTAAGTTCCTTCTGGGTAAAGAAGTATTTAAAGCTTTTGTGGTCTGTAAAAAATTCGCATTTTTCTCCATAAAGATAGTGTCTCCAAATCATCAATGCGAAAACCACTGCTGCTAATTCAAGGTCATGTGTAGGATAATTCTTTTCGTGAATATTAAGCTGTCTAGAAGCATAGGCAATCACTCTCTTATCTTGCAACAAAACAGCACTGAAACCTGTCTTGGATGCATCCGTGTAGATAGTGAAATTCCCTTTTCCTGATGGCAACGTTAAAACAGGGGCTTCTATCAATGCATTCTTTAACCTCTCAAACCTGGATTGGCATCCTGGGGACCAATCGTACTTAACATCCTTCTTGGTCAATGACGTTAAAGGAACAGTTATTTTGGAAAATCCCTCTATAAAATGCCGATAATAACCTGAGAGACCTAAGAAACTTCGAACCTCTGATACGCTCTTAGGTACAGGCCATTCCCGAACTGCGTCTACTTTGGAGGGATCTACTTCTACTACATTCTTAGAAATGATATGACCGAGGAACAATCTTTTCAATCCATAATTCACATTTACTAAACTTAGCAAATAATTGCTTAGTCCTCAAAATTTGAAGCATCACTCAGAGTTGGTCAGCGTGCACTTCTCTGCTCTTAGAGTAAATGAGAATATTATTTATTGAAAAGAATCACAAATCTATCTAGAAAAGGTTGGAATACTCTATTCATTAAATCCATGAACACAGAAGGCACATTAGTTAACCTAAACGGCATCACTAAGAATTCGTAATGGACATAACGCGTTCTGAAGGCTGTCTTATATACGTCTGCATCTTTCACTCTAAGCTGGTGGTAACCAAATTTGAGGTCGATCTTAGAAAATACAGCAGCTCCTTGGAGTTTATCAAATAAATCATCTATCCTAGGGAGATGATATTTATTCTTAAAAGTTAACTTGTTCAACTCCCTATAATCTATACACAAACTCATACTCCCGTCCTACTTCATGACAAATTAAACTGGAGATCTCCTAGGTGATGTACTGGGTTGGATGAAACCTTTATCCAATAAATATTGGATCTGATCTTTCAATTCTTTCATCTCCTTAGGAGAAAGTCTGTAAGGCGGCTTAGAAACTGGAGCAGCTTTGGGTACTAAATCAATAGTGAATTATAACTCCCAATCTGGCGGCAAACCGGATATGTCTTCTGGAAATACGTCAGGAAATTCGTTCACTACATCAATGTGAGACCTGGAAATTGTATTAAGGATTAATTGTTGAATTATTTGGGTTTTAGTGATTCAGATTTCATTTTGAATATTTGGGTTGCATTTTCGGGTTGAGAATCACGTTTGGAACAATTTTGGAAATTTTGATATTTTCGAATTTTGGTGAAATCTGGTGACAGATTTGATGACGTCAGCATCGTGTGTTAGTGTAGTGTGGATGACGTAAGCGTTGCTGGTTTGAGATCTGTTCGAATTTGGTGAGATCTGGACACTTAGCGTTGTGGCGCGTTTTGCTTGAAACACTGTCGTTTTTGTGAGATCTGGTTTAGCGTTTGTGTGAGGTCTGCTTGAGAGATCTGTCGCATGCATGAAGTCTGGTTGGATTGTTGAAAACAGATGTCAACGCTGGTCAACTCTCCTGTAGCGTGTTTCCAGCGTTTGGGTTTAGTGTTCAGATTTGCTGACGTGGCATGGGAGGTGTTGTAGCGTAGTGTTGGACCAGACTAGATGACGTATGCAGATTTATCCCGTTGTGTTGCGCGCGACTAGTGTAGTGACCAGACTTGCTTACGTAAGCAGACTTCTCCGCGGTATTTTGGTGCGACGTCGTTTAGTGAGCGCTAGAGGAGAGATCTGTTTTGTTCCAGATTTCACCGTGTGTTAGCGCAAGTGTTGTAGTTGGCTTGAGAAACCAGATTTCACCGTAGTTTTGCCCAAGATTTAGCGACCAGCTTTTAGCGTGTTTTGATTTCCAGATTTCACCGTGGCTTTTGAGCATTTTAGCGCGCTTTGCTTGTGAGATCTGTTTTGTCGGTGGGTTGAATTAAACAGATCTCTCGCGCCTATTTATTAGAAGCGTTGGCTTCGTTGAAATTCACCAGATCCCATACTTAACAAATAATTCTTATCTTCATTCTCTGTTTTCCAAACCCTCGACTACTATTCACCGTGAGCTTCTCCGGTAGATTCCCGTCGATTCCGGCCATTGTTTTTTACGATTGAGGTTGCGTTGGACTCCTCCTGGAAAGCTCTTTCATCTCATATCTAGTTTGGAGGCTATCGTTAGCTGGAGCAAAAGCACGAAGCTACTGTGTGTGCGTGCATTTTCGTCGGGTTCAGGTAGCTTTTGGCTTAGTTGTTGGATCTTTCTACTAGCCTTGTTTTAAGCTTCCTAGTTAGTTGTTTGGGTAGGATTGAAGGTTGTATTGTGTATAAATTTCAAACCGTGAATTGTAGTTGTTGGCCGTGAGTTTTGGTTGCAATTCCTTGAAATCTGTGCGCCGTGTATTTTGGCAGATTTGTGCAGGCCGTGACTTGCTACGCTCTTTGAGGAAATTAAGGTACGGGTTGAGATTGTATATGCAGCGTAGGCATGGCTAGGATAAAATGGTAGTTGCTGGTTTGTTGGCTGTCGTGTGTTGATGCTTTGTGAGGCACTGTTTTTATGAGATGGCTATGTTTATTGTGTTGTGCATTGGCTGTTGTGCATATGATTATGCTTGTTATTGTCCAGCATGTTGCATACACATATTAGCATCTCATTTCAGCTTTTGCATCCATTGCTTCGTTGTTCTTGCTCTGTTTCTTACCAGGATGCGAGGGCGAGCGACAATATCGCACTCTCATCTCCCTGCTGGGTTATGTTAGCCCTTATGAGCCGAGTGGTTAACTACCATAGTTCATAGGTTGGGCAACCATAGGTCGAGTTGTTTGATGCACCTGGTATTCGGGTGTTGTGTCCCGGCGAGTGGCTCATTACCACACTTGGAACACACCCAGTGGCCACCGTTGTTGCAGATTCAGTTGAGCTATACTTTGAGTTCCCTGACTTCCTTTTCGGTTGGAGTCATTTGTTGTTGTCTAGCATCTCATGCATAGCATCTGCATTTTATTCTTGCTGTTTACTGCTGATTTATAGTTGCTCTCCGTACTGGGGTTTGACCCCATGTCCCTCTGGGGCTTGGTTTGTTTGTTGCCTGTTCTGTTGTCCAGGTCATACAGCTGGTCGAGGAGGTAACCCAGCTGGCGGTGCCCCAGGAGGTGGTTGAGTGTCCCAGTAGCGTATAGCATATATGTATGTATCAGTCTAGTAGCCGGGGAGATGCCCTGTGCTTCGTTGTTGTATTCTGATGTGGAGTCTGATACTTTTATTTGTATTTATGCTATACTTGCTTTTGTTGGTTTGTAAACTGGGAACTTATTTTAAGTATCGTCCTATTTTAAATTATTTGTTTTAAACCGTCGGGCCTAAAAGCAAAAAATTTTTACCCACTTTTTGTTAAGCTTCCGCATGTGTTTGGGTTTTTACTCTGTCGTGAGCACGAGGCCTGACATTTTTGGTATCAGAGCTTAAGCTGGATAAACTCAATTTCTTTGATCACACTTGAGTCTAGGCACAGTGTTGTGTGTTGCATGTGCTTGAATTATGTGACTTACGTGCTGTATATGTATGTTATATGCTTTCTATGCTGTATCTGTTATGTTTTCCTTTATCCTGTTGAGTGTATTTTAGATGCCGACTAGACGTCGTGAGCACGAGGCCTGACATTTTTGGTATCAGAGCTTAAGCTGGATAAACTCAATTTCTTTGATCACACTTGAGTCTAGGCACAGTGTTGTGTGTTGCATGTGCTTGAATTATGTGACTTACGTGCTGTATATGTATGTTATATGCTTTCTATGCTGTATCTGTTATGTTTTTCCTTATCCTGTTGAGTGTATTTTAGATGCCGACTAGACGTCGTGGTAGAAGTAGGGGGCAGTTCCAGGAATCAGGAGGTCAGAACGAGGATCAGTATAGTGCTCCTTGTCATACTCGTGAGAGTAGCGAAGAGGGGGAAGCCGAGGCTCCGCCGGCTTCGGTGGAGAGAATGGATGTTGTTATAGCTCGATTTCAGAGGATGAACCCTCCTGTCTTTAATGGCGACGAGTCGAGTGAGGATGCTGATTCGTGGCATCATAATGGCATTCATCTTTTTGATCGGGCTCAGTATGACGATGAACTCTGGTTGAGGTTAGTGACCTTGTTGCTGAGGAAGGCCGCAGAGCGTTGGTGCCGAGGTGCGTCTAGTACCTTAGTGGAGACTAGAGTTGGTATCACTTGGGACACTTTCTGTGAGACCTTTAGGCAGGAGTATATCCCCGATTCGTATGTGGCTGCCCGTGAGCGGGAGTTTGAGTTTTTGGAGTAGGCCTCGATGACTGTGCGTGAGTATGCTCGCAAGTTTTCTGCTTTGTTGGCTTATGTTCCGCATGTTGCTGGCCGGGAGAGGGCCAAGAGTACCAGATTCATGGAGGGCTTGAATGAAGAACTGTACCAGAGTGTTTTGACGAGCAAGCCCAAGTCGTATGCTGAGGCCGTTGATACTGCTATCCACATTGATGAGGGCATGAGGAGCCGTCGTACGTGCAGAGCGCAGGTAGTGCAGGCAGTGCAGGGTGGTAGACATGTTGGTAAGGGAGCTCAGTCGTCTCAGAGTTCTCAGTCCGCTCATTATCCCCAGCAGCAGCAGCAGGTGGCTCAGCAGTCCGGCCACCAGAGGTTTTGACCCCGCGGTTAGCAATTCAAGAAAAATTCTGGTTCAGGGTCTTCCGGTTCAGGCAGTTCGAGTAGTAGTGGATCTCGGACTGAGTTTTGTGGCTTTTGTGGTGGGAAGCATTCTTCCACGCAGTGTGTAGGTGTGCAGGGCTCCTGCAACCTTTTGTGGGCAGTACGGGCATTTTGCGAGAGTATGTCCGTCAGCTGGATCACAGCAGACCGCGGCCCAGCCTCAGGGTCGTGGGGGTCAGTCTAGGGGCCGTTCTCAGCAGTTTCAGCAGCCCCGCGTGGGTGATACGCCATTTAGACCGTTTCAGCAGCCTGGCCCTTCGCTCTTTGGGCAGTCGTCTCAGCCTTTCTTCCCAGGACCCCAGCATGCTCAGGTTAACGCCATCAGGGGAGCAGGCCGAGGAGACACCGAGCCGAGTGATTGGAGGTACATGTCTTGTCTTTTACTTTCCTGCTCGTGTGTTGTTTGACACTGGTGCATCGCATTCGTTTATTTCTGATTCGTTTGTTGTTGAGCATGGTCTGTGTACCGTCCCTTTGCGTGATGCTGTTTCTGTTTCTACCCCTGGTGGTATGAGCCTGTTCTCCCAGGAGGTTTTGTTGAATGGTGTGTTGCGGTTTGGTGAGCATGTTTTGTTAGCGAACTTGATCCGTTTGATGCTTTGGGATTTCGATTGCATAGTTGGAATGGCCGTGGACTGCTTCCATGTGATTGTGCGCTTTAGGCCTTTGTCTGGCGAGAAGTGGGACTTCTACGGTCA